>JAOUZG010003783.1:205261-241194 GCA_026289955.1 Argiope argentata
ATATATATATATATATTATATAATATGGGCGCCGGAAATAAAAGGAAATAGAAAAAGAATGATATATTAAATTAATCCTGATGTAAATGAAAAAATGAAATATATATATTGTTACGGATCATCGGGTACGTTTATGATGGATGTATGATGTGAAGACACAATCAGCAGACCTCAGTAGAAGACGGCAACGAAGCCTATTTACACGAAGACACCAACATATAGACAACGAATTCACAGACGACAAATATGTACAGTCGAGACGAACACAGGACTGCACGCAGAAGCGTATTACAGTCGATATAAACCCGCAAGTAGTAATCGACCACAGCACTCAAAGCGGCCGGACAGAATCCAACGGGAAAGGGGAACCTCGGAACTCCGCTTTACTGTCTCTCCAAATGGCTGAAGTTATCACTGTCTCTTCGCTTTAGCTTCCGACTCAATACCACATGACTGATTACTCCACACACTATACGTCGCTGCTTCCACAGTATACAACAGGACTCGGCACACAGCTTTTCAGCACTAGCTTGAATTACATACCACACTGGCACTCCACTATTTCTTGACTATCCTCTAGAAGACACGTTATTTGTCTTCCATTCCACCTCCGCTACAAGCTCAATTAAATTCACTGTTCAGTTCAGTTCACCTTCAGCTTGAGACTGCCGGACTTTTATAGCTCCCGGGAGGTGGGCTGAAAACCTTCTTGGCCAATTCTTGAAATTTCTAGTTCTATCCATTTCGTTGCCAAATTCGGTAAATGATCACCAAGTTTGTCGCCAGGCCCTTACATTTCTAACGCAGCACCCGATCGCAAAACGATCTTTCTTACGATGGCACTGTTCGAGATGGGAAGCAAAATTACAGTTTTGTAACCATATTTTAAAGAACTAGTATTACAAAGCTAGCATCTAATTTTAAATAAATGATGTCAAGTGTTAATTTCATAACAAATTGTGAAATTTGGTTATTTAAGTATACGGGATTTTCAGCTAAAGTGCTGGGAATTTTGCACCAAAACCAAAATTTCTGACATTTATCAATGGAAATGGGTTTTCAAAAACGTTCTCGATCATTAAATGAGACGAAAAGTCGTCAATAGGTTTGAAGCTAAGTAGTCTCAACAGAAGATGACCCGATTACTACGTGACACTTATGCAAGTTGCGTAATCAATTTTAAATAAGTGAGATAGGCCCTCATGAGTGATGACACCTGCACAGAATTGACACTTGGCATTATGAGCACGACTACATGGACGTCTCGTGGCCTTGTTGTTGAGTCCAGAAAAAGAATTTCTAGGTAAGTAGTATACACAGACTCACAGTATACTCTTAGCAAAAAGGACCCTTGACACCCATCGTCCTGTGCAGTGTCTCGCTCTCTGAGCGTGTCACACTTCAGAGCCTGTTAATCGTAGAGAAGAACACACCAAGAATAGAGCTTTTCACTGATGTGTCGAGATTAAGTCTGCAAAATAGTTCCGAGGAAGTCTTCATCTAGAGAGAACTTGGCCATAGCTACAATCCCGCCAACATACGGGAAATCAACCATTTTGATGACAGAGGAATTCTTGTGTAAGGCGGTTTAATGTTGGCAAATCATATACCATTACAACTATGCACTTTGCCAGCTTTCTGGCGTACCCATGATCTGGGCATTCAGGGTTTGAGTCCCGGTTGTTCTTCTGTATTCTATAAATAAGGTGTATGAATGTGCCCTCCTGTAAAAAGGGACTGTGCAGGCGAGTGTGACGAGTGAGTAGCAAAAGTCGTACTCTTGGCCCTAGATGGCGCTGCTACAAATCAAGAAACGCTGTTTAGGCTTAAATCGCTGACTTAAGCCAGTTTAAGCAAACAACAAACAACAAGTTGTATTTCTGTGACATAGATAGAGACATAACGCTATGAAAATAATACTCTTGAAATAGAGTATAAGTCTTTTCTCTTATGCTGCAGACCCGGACTTCCTTTTTATCGACAACACGAAGTTCAGATTGTGAATGATTTTGTTAGAGAAGAGGATATCAGCTATATGAACTAACTAGTAAAGTTTCCGGAATTTATTCATAGAACATATTTAGGATGGTCTAGGAAAAGCCATTATAAGATATTTTCCTCACTCATATATTTTATATATCCTAAAAGTTTTATTAGAATGGAATTTATTACTGCAAATATTTCTAGATGCCCTCTTAAATAATAGCACGGCTCATTATAGATTAATGCAGAAGAGCGCGTTGCATACATTCCATATTAGATGAACGTTTCCGGAAATATAGTATATCAGAATTTGACCGTTTTTGATATGTAACTCTATTTAAGCTAATAGTTCGTTTTTTTTTTCTTGCTGTTATGTTTTATATACTTTTTCTCACAGTAATATCTCTCTATACCAAGTTTTTTTTTTTTGCAATATAATAAATATTTATCCATTTATTGCAAATTTTGTATCAGTGATTTTAATTTTGGATACGCGAGTAAATGAAACAATTTCGGTATTAGAAACTGTTCACAACGGTATAGATTTTGTTATGATCATGTGTTACTACAAAACTGTTTTTCAATTTCTATTATCAGTTCACAATCTCCCTGTATATATATTGTTCAAATTTCAATCGTTAATGAAATACTTTTTATTCATCCATTAATGTTTAAGTAAATTTTTTTAAACTTTTATTTGACAGCACTTGATATTAGTGCAGTCCCCCCCCAAAAATATTAATTCATTAATTATCCATTAAATTTCTACTATAAGTTATTTCCGCTATATACATATTCATACTTGTTCACATTTTCAACCGTTAATAAAATACTTTTGATTCCTCCACTCAAGTTCAAATACATTTTTCAAACTTGTAGTGGAAGGTACTTGGTGCTAATACAATTTCTTCAAATATTAATACATTAAAAATCAAAATTTTGGAAGTTTGTAATATTTTATAGGTGAACAGTTTAGTTTCGAAGCAACAGATGGTACCACGAAAATTCTTTTCAATTTTTTACCAATTCCAAATATTAATTCATTCTCTCCTTATATATAACTTGTTCAAATTCTCAATCGTTAATAAAACACTTTTTATTCATCCAATCCAGTTCAAATATATTTTTTTAAACTTTTAGTGGATGGCACTTGATGCTAATACAGTTTTTTTCAAATATTAAATTATTAATTAAATTTAATTAATTAATCGCTTATTTGTAATTCTCAATGTCCCAATCTATATCTTGTTCAAATTCTCAATCATTTACAGAATAGTTTTTATTCATCCACTCAAGTTCAAATCCCTTTTTTTTATTTTAGTGGATGACACTCTATGTTAATACGAATTTTTCAAATATTCATTAACTAAATTTAATCCTTTAAATAGAATTTTAGCAGTTCGTAATGAAAATTGAAATCAACAGGCAGTAGCTGAATCCGTAAAATGCGAGGATTTCAGTATTTTTCACTTGAAAGTGAAGAATGCGAGTTCAATTCCTGTGAAAATCAAGAACTTTTTGATAAATTATTTATGTTAATTGTAATTATTTAATAAAAACCAACTGAAATAAAACTTTTCTTTGTTGACCTAAATAGGAATTTACTTTAAAAAAATGTTTTTATATTATTTGTTTCCTGTGAGTTACCTAAAATACAAATTTAAGCTCAGTTTCAATTTGAATCTGAAATTTTGGAAAATTAATTTTTTATATTTTCTTTCAAAGATTAATCTCATCTTAATTACATATAAAAATAATATTTTCCATTATTCAGTGTGTCTCAATACTATTTCTTTCCGGGATTCTTATTTTTAATTGTCAGCTGTAAGTTCTGGTTTACAGATGCATGTTTTTTTTATAAATGTATTATTATGCCAACCATAAAACTTTGTTTCCTCACAAACTTATTTGCTACTAAACTCTTACTACTAATTTGATTTCAATTTTCTGGTTCTAACAAACATACTTTGGCTTTTTTATTTTTATCCATATGAAGTATAGATAAATATAGTAATTATGAAAAAAAAATACCCCTCAGAATCGAGATTTTAAGAAATCTTAACGTTTTAGACTTCCCTGAGCTCGGAAAACATATTTTAGAAAACGCTTGTGTGTCTCTGACTCAGATAACTCAAAAACTCTTTGCGTTAAATGAAGGAAATTCGGTATATCGTCCTTTCACCAAATTTGCAAGTTCCTGTAAAATTTTGAACAAAATCCGTTTAGAGATGTTTTTTTGTCTTATAGTAATGTGCTAGTTTGTTCAGTTAATAATGAAATATCCTTAATCTATATAAATAAAAATGGATCGTGAAATGCGTTGCTAAGCGTAAAACTAGAAAACGGCTCGACCTATTCGGCTATTTTTTTTAATATTTTCGTTAAGACACGAGGATGGTTCTTATGGAGAGAAAAAATGAAAAAACTGCGAAGAAAATAGTTAAAACGACACTTTTCTTACTTTCCCGCCAAAAATTTTCATTTCCTCTCCCCCCCACACACACACCAAATGAGTAAGATAACAGGAAGTAATAAATTTTGATTTGTTGAGAAAAAAATACACGAAATTAGTTTTCATTTATAGATAACAAGAAGTTTAAAAAAGAAAGAAAATAATTTCTTTTATGCAGCTGATTATACTGATTAAAAACATTCTTCCGAACGGACGTGAATATCATTTTGTTCATTTTTATTCCTGAATATCATTTCGCTCATTTTTATTCGATGATGTTTCATTTTTTAATGGTTCCATTGATTGTGTTCTGATATAAAGTTGTTTTCTTTTGTTGTTCTTAAAAATAAAAATTCATTTTTATTTATAAATGTGTCCTTAAGATCTCTTAATGTGTTTATTTTATTCTTGAAAGGGTTTATGTATTAAACGATTCTTTTTATTTTCTTAGTATTTAGTCTGTATGGATATTTAATCTTTGCCTGCCAAAATAAAGTCTGGACAGGAAAGAAAAAAAAGAATAAATGGAAAAAAGGGTTTGTAGAAAGAAAAGTAATGAAGAAAAAAAAAAGGGGGAGGTGCAGAAAGAAAAAAAAAGGAAGGGGAAAAAAATAGATAAGAAAAGAAGTGTGTGTGTGTTACATTTTTGAAAATTTGTATCTCATTATTCTATAAAAACGTAAAATTTTAGACCTTTCCCTCCATCATTTATATAAAATATCATTTCCGGGACAATCATTGCACGGATAGAAAGATTAGTAGTACAATGAACAGAAAACATCTGAAGAAAATAATACTATAAATGAATTATAAGACAAAATTTGTTTGGTTTAAAAATATTTTGGCGAAAAACCTGTAAGGAGACACAGCTACATAAAATATTATTTGAAAATTTCGACGAGTATTAATACTGGCGAACCGGCTGGTCGCCAAAGGCGGCTAGTAATAGAATATAAGAGTGCATAATAAATGCTAAAAACCGAGAGCTATATGGATTAAAGCTGTTCTCTTTATTATCTGTAGTGTAGAAACCCATTAAATATTGAACAAAATCCAATGAGGCGTTGTAGGTGTGTCGGTTTATGCTTTCATAAACATCGTGACAATTCAAAAGGGTAATGAGTTATATATGTATATGTTAAATTTGTTGCGTAGCTTTGTATCAAATTTGTGTTTCAATCTGTTGAGAAAAAAAAAACGCCTTTAAAACAAAAATTCGATTTTCAGATACTATTGACAGCCTTCCATTGATTAATCATTAAAAAAACTACATGGATAACACAACAGATTCAGTTAAAATGCTAAATTTACGCCAAAGGTTAATATTTCGTAACTATTGAACGCCAATGCTATGCAAGACGTTTGCTGGAATGACAAGTTTATAGGATAGTATGTGAGAAAGGTTTGGGAAAGACCACTCCTTCTAATATTTTTGTAAAATTTTTTTATAGTGTGGTGAAAGTTTCATAAATTTCGATAACATCAACCAAGCACAAGTGATTACTTTTGTTTTGTGGTTATACTACTCGGTTACAAACTCTACTATTACGAGTTTGATTCTAGGCCAATCCGCTTCTGCCGCATCCACCAAAATGGTGACCCTTGCAAAAACAACCTTCGTACGTAGCTCGTACAGCTGTTGTGATGCCCTCTAACGACAGCAAAAGTCGTCAAACGCATTAAATACTACAGCTAACATCAACCCACACACTTTCCCTATACGCTTGGCGTAAATGTATCGTTCGTCTCACCACCAACTCACTGGAGGGAGTGTATGTGATAAAAGCTTCATTAGTCAGTTAATACCCACGATACACAAGTAATTATTTTTGTATTGTGGTTATGTTATTCGGCTATTAACTCAAACGTTGCAAGCTCGATCCTAGGACAATCCGCAACTGCCAAAATAGCTTACAGCATTGGTTATCAATGTACTTCAAGATAAAAATAAAATTGTCTTCGTGGAAAATTAAAAAATGGTCCGATATAAATCAGATATTCATTCAATTGGGATAGAAAAAAACGCAAATAAAGTAATACTGCTATTCTTTTAAAGTAAAACTGCTTTTTCAATTATACAAACTGAAATTTTTTTATTAATTAGTTTAATTAAAGACTGAGACAATACTTTCTTGATACTAAAATCAAATAATATAAAACTTATGCAATTTGTTTTCATTCTAGTTTTATGGTATACAATCATAATTTTAAAAAGATACTGTACCATTTGAAACTAAACAATATCACCAGTATCGTGCATTTGATTTGCGATGGTAATAATCTTCATAATTCAAATATATACTTTTTTTTTCAATTTGTTTCTAACAATCAGGCCGATGACACCAAACTATTTTTTTTCTCCATGCTATTTGAACACTCCTTTCATTTGAGTTTCACTCGCACAGAAAAATGTGAACGTGAGAAATGAAAACGATGGTAATTCTAATTATTATCTCTGTTCATTCTTTGCGGAATAAAAGCCATCGAACATGTTTCCCGTGATTAATCCCTCTTCAAAAGCAGAACATTCTCACCCCGGAATACGTAGCTTAGAACTCAACGGTAATAAAATCCTTTATTTTATTTTTTTCTATGAAAAAAAAATCGTCTGCGCGTTCGTTAAATAAAAAGGCTGCGGAAAAAACTTGTTAATCTTCCTTTGAAAAAATATCGGCTGTATATCCGTTAAAAAAAAACAGAAAACATTTTTTATCCACCGATCTCATAACCCCAATAGAGGCGGGAAATGATGTAGACATTGTTCTTTTCATTGTAGTGACTACAACTAAGATACGGAACAGTGAATGTATTTCAATGACAATTCATCAAACATTTAAGTCGCTTTCATTTTATGTAGCATTCTCGGGATAGAACAGCTAGAGACATTGAAATGTTTTAAAAGCGCAAATATCAAGTAAGAAAATACCTTTTGGTTTCTGGGATTAATAAGAAAACTAATTAGTAAAATATTATAAAAATATCGTTTGCTTTTGGAATTAATGAAAATATTGTTCTTTTCATTGTGGTGACTACAACAAAGAAACGGCGCAGTGAATTTGTTCCAATGACAATTCATCGATTCATAGTGTTAGTTGCTTTTATTTCATATTGCATTCTCGATGCAGAACAGCCAGAGACATTGAAATTTTTTAGAAGTGCAAACATCAAGTGGGAAAATATAATTCGGTTTCTGGAATTAATAAGAACAGGCTTTCTTATTGTTGTTACCCATGTTATTCGACACGGTTGTGATCTCGCATACCATGAAAAGACGTGAAACATAGTCAGTTGCAAGGTCAAAGATATTTTGACATTTCGCACGTGAAAAATTTCTCTGAATAAATCATGAAACTTGCTAGTAAATTCAAATATAGCAGTGACAAAATAATGGCATGCAAATGGCTATCACCTTAGATTGTCTTCAATAAACGCCTTGACAAATATTCACCAAATTATAGGAAAGAATGTCTTAAAGTATTTCCTTATAAATACATGCATTTGAATTGAACATTATTCTCTTAATACAGCCTTATATACTTAGTATTTATTCTAATTAATGACTTGCTGAAGTTCATCATCAATTCATTGAAAATGGGCAAACAATGTTCATAGTAGGATAGATCTTTGAATAGTTTTCATCTGTTATTTTCAATGTTTTTCATCATGTCAGAACATGACGTTGTTTTTGGGATGAGGTTTTTGCCATCAACAAAAATATGTAAGCGAAAAGTTTTTTTTTTATTATCTGCTCGAGCATCTCAAAAAATCAGCTTTTAATAACGCGTTGCCATTGCCTTTATAAAAGCTCTGATTTAAAAAAAAGTTAATGACTACAGCAAATAATACCTAGAAAAATGTCATTTTGAACGTGTGGTTATATGAAATGAAATAAATAGGAAATGGGATATTTTTTAAATCAATAAATGCGAGACAATGTTTTTTGGATCGTTTGCAATACTAAAGTGACTCATTCAATGAAACAATGAAAATTGATAAAAATGTAATTTAACTTGCTCGAGCACGTGGTTGTCCGTTCAAGAAATGATGTTCTGACATGATACATTGAAATATGCACAGAAAATTTCATTTTAATTTTTATTTTTATTTTCTAATCAGAAATTACTAAAATGAAATTAAGGCATTTTTTACTATAACTTTGAGTTATCTACACCCTGAAGTTAAAAATTATTTTATTTAAATTACTAAAATTTTGTTTTGGATTCTATATATTGGGTTCTATAAAACTAGAATATCACTATGAGGGAATTCACGAGCGCTTAAATGAGAATCTGCCATATAAGTAAGTATTTGGTTGATCCAGAAAGAACATCACCCTCTTTTCTCCAAGGTGATTTAGCGCCAAATAGGGGAGACAATATGGAATATAGCTCCAAACACAGTATATATTTCTCCGGGAGACAAGAGGGTAGAACGCGGGGAGTTGGCAATTTTGAAAAATGTGCCAATGGGGTTATGGTCAATCCGGTCTCACCAAGTATTTTATCGTCTCAATGATGAGTATAGCAATTTTGCGAAATCGAAGTATTTCCAGTTTATGATGGACTCCATCCCACGAGAGAGATTAGATTGTGGCGGTGTACACTGCTAATGCTTCGCAAGAAACCTTGGTATTTCAGTCGCAATTTCTGCTTCCACTATCACGTCGTTAGTCAATCATATTCCGTATACTTAGGCAAGGTGGGAGTAACTTAGTCATAGCTATATTCTGGACCTGTAAGATTTTTAAAAATTTAATCTCAAAATGTATATGTCGGTTTTTTTTTTGTATGCCAAAGAAAATGATTTTTAGATAATAATAAGAAAAAAATATATCACTAAAATTTGTTTGGTTCCATGTTGTTAATCTTAGAACTAATGGCAGGTTTCCAGAACTAATGGCAGGCTCTGATTAGACAACTATCTATAGTCACTGATCATAGGAGCCGTCACAGTTAGACTGATTATGGTTTAGTTGTCAAGTAAACACGTTGGGGGAAAAATCAAATTCCGTGAGTGATAGAATATGAAAAGAATGTTAACAGTTAATCAACTATAATTATTCAATTATTATTTGTTTTCTTATTTTCAATCAGTTATTGTAATATTTATAAGAATCATAAGTTTTGCTTAAATATAATTTGTTGAAACTTGAATTGTAATAACGACCAGCACTGCCTATCAGAATTTCAAGAAGAATTAGAATTCCTTTTTAGATTTTTATAAAATTAAAGAGGCTTAGAAAGAAAGAATGAGAAATGGATCCAAAATGATAAATTTTATGTTAATTGAATATCAATATTTAACCTTTTAAAATTAGTGTGTTTATGATATGTGCAATAATACTAAATTAAAAGTTTGTACTAAAGATACTTGGGATGTTGACTGTGTAGTCTTGCTCATACGTTACAGAATACTAAGTAGTCATAAATTATTACAAATAAATTATTATAAACACATATTTTTACAGAATCACTGAAAGCAAAAATTAATCTAAAATGAGCTATTAACTTGTGTATTAAATTCAAAATGTGGTGAAAAGAAACATTAAATTTATCAGTTTATTTAATACAATGACCTTCAAAACGTGCATTGCCAAAACCAGAAAAATACTGAAATCCAGTACTGTTTGGAGAATTTTAAAGAAAACATTAATGTATGTATGCCAACTTTTAAAGTTAAGTTTAATAAAAGGCAACAAAAAAAATCACACTACCGGGCCAGTTATTTTTGCTAAATCCAGTCAATAAATATACGAAAATATCAAATTTTGGAAATAACAAGGAGTTTTAGATAGGATTTAGGAATTAAAGCTCCATTTTACTTTATTGGCAGATAAAGAGAAGCTTTATCCAGGAGGGTTCCTAAAGGATATTTTGACAAATCCGCCAACTCCTTCCCCAAGGCGCTTTTCTTCTCATCCCCCATGAAAGATTCAAATGTTGCTATTTACCATTATCTCTCTAACTGATGCTAGGATTATCTACACCTTTTTATTGGTTTGTTTATTATTAAGTGACCTATAAGAATGGTTGCATTCATATTTTGTTAAACAAAATAATTTTTTTAAAAAAATAAATTGAGAATACATGCGGAAAAAAAATTATTGTTGCTTTTTAAATTTTGAATTTTTTTGCCATATTTTTTTAAAATTTATTGTTATGAATTCGGTGTTCTTTCGATTTGTTAGTTGATGAAGAAACGCAATCAAAAGACCTCAATTGCAAATAATGACTTTTATCAGCACGAAAACAAGAATACGCCGACAACAAATGCACTGCCGAGACTTACACAAGCGACAAACGGCAGCCCACAAATAGTTAACGATAACTAATAATAATCACAGCACACAAAGCGGCCAGACAGAATTCAGCAGGTGGAGGGAAAGAATCTACGTATTTACTCTCTGAGGTCTCTCCAAACATCTGCAATTCTCCACTGTCCACTTGCTTTAGCTATATCCAAGTGCAGACTCACTACCACATGATTACTCCCCACGCGATTTGATGCTGCTTCCATGATAAACATCAGGATTCGGCACACAGTTCAATTCAGCAAATGCTTGAGTTCCACAAAATAAACATAAACATAAAAAATGTATATAGAGATATATACAGTTCTTACCAGCGAGTTATAAACACATTCAAATTATTATTATGCATGAGAAATCTCACCCATAAGCATTCGTTGTACCATTGATTCGTCTACCCTAGAATTCATCTGAATAAAGAATTTGAAATAATTGAAGTTTTACAAAAGGTAAATATTTTCAAAAAAATATTCTGTCTCTGAGTCGAACAACTAAATTATGAATGAACCTTCAAAAGTGTATTGATCTCTTTATGCAATTTATCTTGTTCAAAATTCTTGAAAAAGCAATAAGGTATTTGCATTTAACTAATTGTATTCGTCGTGTCTAAACGTCAATTCAAATCTTCATTTCGGCAAGCTCGATCTGTAATTATTTATCTAATAAACAAGCAGTATACATGTAAAAAAAATTAAGTCAATTCCTACTTAGGTAAAAAAAGATAAATTTTTTTGTTAGTTACTTTTTATTAAATAATTAAAATTAATCTAAGTAATTTATTAAAAAATTATGTCTGGTCAAAACAAAATCAAGCCCGTATTCCTTAAAAATAAGCCAGAACACACTACGCATGCGAGAATTTTCAACGCCAATTGAGACAATGCAAATGTGGGAATTTTCTACTCCAGTTGGGGTGGCGCAATGCAGATTAGAAAATTTTAATTTCCTTTATTCTGTTTTATTTTAGTTCAAAAGTATATCAAAATGAATCCGAAAATTCTATTCATTAACAATGTTTAAATTTAAATGTATCAAACACTAAGAAAATAAACAGAATTGTTTGAAAAAATCGGTCGATAACACGTTATGTCTAACCTCATTAGCGTGGAAAAAAAACTGAAGTCTTAGTCATTTGGCAGTGGGGAAATAAAGATTTTTGGTGGTATAATTAGTTTTTAATTAATTAACAACAAAGTAACCAAATTAATGAAGAAAAAATTGTATTAATATCAAATGCCATCCACTACAAGTTTTAAAAAATGTATTTGAACTTGAATGGATGAATAAAAAGTATTATATTAACGTTTAAAAATGTGACGTGTGTACAAGAGACGTTTTTGACGTGTATATACTCCATCGCTTGATTTCAAAAATTGCGATTAGAGGTACATTAAAAAATAATTATCCATAATTAACTGGTTAAAGACAACTATTAAAATGCTTTCCCTATTTTCATGCAGCCGAACACTTGCTCTCTGTAAAGCTTGCTCAGTTATACATTCGACAGATGATTAAAATTGACTTAAAATCATCAGAGTAAGACTTAATTTGCTTTATGGCAAATGGATTTTTTACTATTAGTTGAAAAAGAATACATTAATTAGGAACATGGTGTGATACGTGCGTACAAGAGAGGTTCAAGCATCCTATGAAATCAGTTGGAAGTTTGAATACTCGGATGAAATATGATGAATAGATAATAAATATTTCCTTCAAAGGCCGGGATAATCTGATTGGTTGAGCGTTGGACTCATACTCCTCAGGTTGCGAGTTCGAAATTCACCGGCCAACGATGGCACGAGTGTGTGTGTGGCGGCTGGCGCTCGTTAAATCTGTCGTGGTCGCAAAGTCCTCCATGTCGAGAGTTATACCATTGGGGGAACTGGGTCAGAGGGGATCGTTCTCTGTTCCATACCTAGATTACGATCTGAGACGAATGAATGAATTTGCATGAATGAAGTCCGTCCCTTAAAAGGGGTTGTGACGTGTATGTAGCTAAGTCGGAGTCTTGGACCAATATGGCGCTACTTGTAAAACAAGAGACGCATATCTTCGACTTAAAATCTGCTGATGTATCAGCGGGGCTTGTCCATGGCATGTGCCATAAGTAACAAAAACATATTTTCTTCAAACAACAGTATAATGAATACCATGTTAAGCCACGAGAAAACAAATCTCTACGACTTAATAACCCTTTGTACTCCAATGGTACCACTGATTCCCCGTTCAATTTTCCATTTTCATATCTAATTGGTAAAAACGCCTACATAAGGGTTAAGAGATGTAGATTAATTTTTCAAAAAAATTCGATTTAAATTAATTTTGTATATTTATTTTTCATAGCAAAAACAAATCTTTGTATTAGGTGAATAATTTTGCATCTAATTATTTGTCAAAGTACAAAGGGATAAAGTTGACTATGTGATTACGACAACACAATCTGTTTACCGATTTCTCGTGAGAACTGCTGTAAATTATGACCAGGCATATAAGATTGGTCTTAAAAATATTGACAAAATCATTTTTTTTTTGTAGAGATCAGATTTCATAGGGGAGAAATGGTAAAAAAGCAAGAAGAAGAAAAAGAACATTTAAAGTTAGATTTTTTTTTTAAAAAGTTATCAGTAACTACCGACGGCTCCTTAACAGTATTTTATATTTCTACTAAAGTTCTCACAAATTAATATTGTATATGCAATATGAGCTGTCAGCATATTTCATCCATATTAAATCTTATTACTACAGAATTAAATCTTCTCTAGAAGATATTTGAAGAGGCTGTTGTCTCGAATTTTGAACATTTATTATAATATTCATAATTAGAATGGTGAATTCTTGCTATGCAACGTGCTGTAGTCAAATAATTGTCCATATGGTGATATTTTGTGTAACTTCGATGGATGATTCTCAATAAATATGAAGGAAATGAGATAGTTTTTTTTTGTGCGATATTACTTGCGGATCCTACTACTAAAAATGAAGAATAAAACAAAAAGATAACAAGACATTCATCCTGCTAAGTTCTTCTTCAGTGGCAGGACAGCTCCAAATAGGTCCTGGTCTTCCTCAATTCCATTCCATGCCATTCTGTTTTTAACGCATTAAAGACCCCTCTCGAGTCTTCTCGTTTTTCGCTTTCTGTCTGTTACGGATGGATGTTTAGAACTTACAAGTTTGCCCCAAAATGTTCTGCCTCAGGCGTATGTCTGACAGATTTCTTTACGGTCCGATGTGTTAAGTAAGATTTGTCACCTTGACAGTTTTCATGGGTTTTTTCCTAGACCTATTCCATCATAGCACACCTAAGTTTTGATCTTCGTCCTTTTTGAAAACCAAATAATTTAGGCAATAAGATCTTTTTAGTGATTCTATTGTTATTCAATCTTATAAAGCACCCTGTCCATTTAATCCACCGAATTGTAATAATCCTTTAAGCATTGGGTTTGAAAGAAATGCTACACAGAAGATTTCTTGAGTAGCAAAGCTTTTAAAAAGAAATCAGAAGTCAAAGGGTGACAAACAGTAAATGACAAAAGGTGTCGAAGTTATAACCATAAACCAAATTAACACTAGTTTTAATGCTTTAGTTGTGCGCTGAGATACAGATAGTTGATTTTGTTTTTCATGGCACTTGCCTTGGACAAGCTTGGTGAAGTAGTCAGCGATTTAAGCCTAATCAGCGTCTCTTGTTTTGTGGTAGAGTCAACTAGGGGCAAGAGTGCGACTTACGACCTTTGATACTCACTCATCGCATTCACTTGCACAGCCCCTTTTTACAATGGGGGGGAGCTCTTCACACACGTCACAGATAGACCACCGCAGAACAGCCATGGCCGAACCGATACTCGAAGCTGGGATGCCCAGAACACGGGGAAGATGCGCTACCTCTATGCCAGGACGCCGGCAGATACAGATTTAATTGCATTAATGATTGCCTTTTTTCCTGAACTAAAAAATAAATAATTGCATGAAGAGAATTGTGGAGTTATATTTTCAGGCAACTATACGAAACAAATAAAATGATCATTTTTTAAAAACTTATTGTCCAAATGTTGCCAATATTTAAATCTGTTTCTTATGAGACTCGTGAGATCTAATCGCATTAAGATCTAGTTTTAGAAAAAAAATATGGACAGAATGTATAAAAAAGAAAAGGAGAAAGGTATTTAAATAGAAGCACAGACTCAGCCATAATGAAGACATGCTTAACGAACAAATTCATTTTTATATCATGGAAGCTATATAAGATAATTTTAAAAACTAAACTCAAAAATTTTAATAAAAGAACTATTTATAAATCCAGAATAATAAATAAAATAAAATAAACATTCGATGTTTTTGCTTAAAATTGATTTTTTAGGATAGTCCCTTACGGAAAACAATTTTTAAATAAGGATTGAAAAAACGATCAAGAATTCAAACGTATTTCGAATCCGAGGTGGATAAGCATGCATGCATAGCAAAAATTAACTATAGTTCGGATACAAGCTCGGAAAAAATGGTGTTGCTATTGTTTCTTAAGAAGCTTGAAGAAAATATTTTGTAAATCTATGTACAAATTTACTCTTTCTTTGCAATTGGATAAAAAGGGACTTCATAAACATTAAATTTCTTATGTATTTATTTTTATAGGTTTATTTAGGCTTAAACTCCAATATATTTTATTGAAAACACAATGGGGTCAATTCATGGGTCACGTGTCACGTACCAAACAAACCGTTCTGCGCATCTCGGGATGTCTGCCGATAACGTTGGTGAAAGCATTGCAGTCAGTTGTTGCAGTTGAATGTTACTCGAGCCGAATAATTATGAAAAACATTTAGTATTTTTTAAATTTAATATTTTGAATGACTTTCACCAAACTTTTGCATTGTAATTTTATTTCTCATCCTAAAATTTCTATTAGTATTTTCAATGCAATTATTTTTTTCTAATTAATTAATATCACTTTTTAATTTGTTTGCTACTCTTTTATTCTTTACTTTCCCATATAAAATATTTTCCATATTTTTTTGTCCAAAAGATACATTTTGACAAATGGCTATGGTGGTGTTTTTGAAAAACAATATATTTTCTTTTTAAAATAAATTTTAATGTTAAATCACAGAGAAAAAGAACATATCCTTCTCTGTAGGTTGAATTTTATAAATATAATTTTTAAAAATAAATATTACTCTTGGATACGTTAAAATTTTGGAGCTTACGAATAAAATTACTGCATTTTTTTTTCTTAAGTAATGATTTTTACTTGAGACTTTGATATTTCAGTTTGCTCAGAAGAAAAAAACATGAAAATCAAATTTTTATATATATAATAAATTTTGTTTACAATTGCAAATTATGAACTATAAAAGGTATAGATACCATTTTTTTAAAAAAATCTATGCAACCAGAACCAGTTAATTTATTTCAAATTTTAGAAATCATTAATAGACAAACAAGTAAAATTATGTCTTCATAATTTTTATTTACACATTAAAAAAATTAAATAAAATACATATGATATGAAGATACATATGAATTACTACAAGGTAAAGAAAGCTTTGAGGTTCATACTCAAAAATCAAAACCTCAAAATGCATTTTATTATAATGTCAAAAACTAAAAAACAAACACAAAAAATTATTTGATATTAATTAATGGTCTTTGAAAGTTATACAACAAGCAAGTAATTGATATTATATAAGCGTGTATAAAGAACAGCCCCTACAAAATATTTACGCATTATAATTTTTGAAATGGCCCTTTCTATTATAACCTTATATAAGATATATTGCAGTTATCAATTCTCTCAGTGATATTAAACTAAGTACAATCCTTTAAAAAGTTATTTTCAATTTATATCCTTTTTTTTTTCAGTTCTCGTTCAATTTGAAAAATTTTATCTGCCATCACAAAATCATTCAGTTCCAATACATCCATCAGATAGCTTTTAATAAAAAAATTCCTTGTCAGATATGCTATCACAGTGTAATGGTGAAATGAAGTTGACAGCTCTTGAGGGTATTATGACTATCATATCTTTTAGAATATTTGCTTCCTTATAAAAACTGGAAGTCATTTGCTGTTTTCTTGGATTGATAGGTTTCTATGCAGTCAATAATAAAGCTGGAGTCTTTATTTTCAAAAATCAAATGGGTTTTTAATTTTTTTAAGAAAATTAAATGGATGCTTCAACATATTTAATTTTTGAAGATCAATATGAAAAGAAGAATATATATAGAGAGAAAAACCTTTCTTTAGTGAAATTTGTCAATGCCCTCATTTTAATATTATTAACAATATTCTCAGGAATGAAACTTTTTCACAGAATCTTGAAGCTCATTTTGAAATTAGTGGATTATTTCAGAAAAAGTAGCATTGAAGTATGTAGCATTCAATTTATCAAAATAAGAGCACTTTTAATACAGTACATCATTTATAAAGGCTGGTAATAATCAATACAAAAATTGTATTTCCAGTAGTTGGAAAAGATCCTTTTACTTAATAAATCTTAAAGAAAATTATTCACCTCCACCCAAATCAGCATTACAACCACTAATTTTCAGTTAAAAGAAATAGTTTTTACAGTAAAAGCTTGTTTACTTACATAAATTAAATTTAGATAAGATTTTGTAGGATAAATGTAATGTAATATTCATGTAAACATTTCAAAATCTTCTAAGCATATTCAAAATTATCAGAAAATTGCATCAAATGTCAATAAAGAAAATTAGAAATGCACTGAAGATTTTGTTTAATTTTCCCCATTTGTTTTAGACAGCAATACACGAACCGATTTCTTTTCCTTTGAGAGGGTTTTCTAAAAAAATTACTGGAACAGTTTTTGGGTTTCAAAATTTTGTGAATATAAACACTAAATGAATTCTTGAAAATAAACGAACTTCGAAAACAACAACCTTCCATTCCAAAGCTAACAACCAATGTCAGGATTGTTGTAAGGAAACTAAAAAAAATGCATTTTATCATGGCAATAACTTGTGTTTCGCATTAAAGCATCCAGCAGCACATTAGTCTTTCATCTTTTAACAGGAAGAAAGAAAACGACTCAAAATTACAGCTACAAATGTGAACAAAAAATCCGCTTCATACTTGGTGGAAGGCGTTAATGACAGACTCGTCGAGGAAAGCGTTGCGGATGAAGACTTAAATGCCATGCGCAGAAATCACATGTCATGTACCTTTCACGTCACATGAATTGACCCCATTAGATTTTGAGTATGAACTCCCCTATCCTCATTTTTAGGTTCATGCTGTAATGGTGAAATACTTTTCTCCTTCGAAACTATTGCAAGTTAACATTCCACCGAAATATAATTTTTATCCCTTCAGTTGCTTGCATTCGTTTTTCTTAACTCCATCGAATACAATGACGTTCTGACTCGCGTCGAATTAATTTTAAATTTGCAAATAAGTAAATTTATTAAGTAATTTAAAATACCAAAATCACTTAAAAACGCACCATTACCTCAAAAGTACTTATATTATTCTTAATTTATATTCACACAATTTTTGCTAATTCAAGTGATTCACGATGAATTCACTTAATTTAGCTAAAACATAGTAACTTTTTTTAACATGCACTTTGCATAAGAGCGTCAAGAGAAAGGAGTAGTTAATAAAATTTTAGTTCAATAATTAACTAGATTTTAATCAGAGGTTTCTGTCATGAAATAAATAAAATATATTTACCAAATCATTACCTAGGAACTAACAATCAGATGAATAAAACGAAGATCATTTTAGAACTATTATTCATTGAATTTTGAATTAGGGAAAACAATTCTATGGCTCTATTTGTACGGAATATTTGTTTCAATTTCCCAATAATTCCACTCGCAGGTAATCCAAATAACTGATGAAAATAGTAATTTTTTCATAATCACTGATAGCAGAAGGACAAAGATTAATCGGCAAATTTTTGACATCTTAATCACTTGTCAAATTATTGATCATTCTGCTAAATGTAGTGAAAAATATAAGCTGAATAAATGACAAATTAGATGTCTAAAATTCTGTGGAGTTAACATTTTCAATATCCATCATATTGAGTTCTCAATTGACCAACGAAATTTTTTTGGTAAAATGCAATATCATATTTACTTGTAACCTTTTCGATTATATTGCCAAACGTAGTATAAAATATAAGCTGAATGAAAGAGAGTTAGATTTCTGAATATCAGCGGACTTATAGTCTTTGACTTATATAGTATTGAGTCCATAATCAGCTGGCCAAAAATTGCATTTAAAATACGGCATCTTAAAGATATGCCACCCTATTGATTATTCCCCCAAATATAATATCTTCAAATTGCTTTAACTCTTTTTTTAGATGTTTTGACTGTTTAAATATATAAAAGCGATTTTTTAATTATCTTTTTCGATAATACACATTTCTTCATAACCGTCTTGAATTAGGGAAGACATTTAGACTCGTTACACACGCAGTGGATTTTTCAGACGCGACTAATTCATCATTACCATCATAACAACATCTTCTTCTTCTTATCTCCATCATGGTCAGTCGGAGTCAGACCGGATCAAATAAACCGTTGATTCTGAGATGGTCGGTGACTGTCCAAGGAGATGAATAAATATCCCCTGCACTGAGGTCAAGGCACTCAAGGATGTGAGAGGGAGTGGCCTGGAAGTGCTGACATTTAGGACAAAGGGGAAAGGATTTCTTTCGCCCTGAGAATTTAAGACATTTTAAGTGTCCGCTGGCAAGTCGCGAAATGCAAGTATGGGATGACCTATCTCCTGAGATGGAAAGAAAGAAACCAGGGTTAGGCCCTTTGTACCAGTTACTTGATGGAGGAACCAGCCAGTCTTTTGTAATAGCAGATTTTTTGACGGAGAAAAGCTCCTGATAGGTCAGCTTGGTAGAAGTTGGGATATTTTGAAAGCAACCCTCTTTGGCCAGTTTATCAGCCATTTCGTTGCCGTAAATATCAACATGTGATGGCAACCAGTGAAGATGTATTTGATGATGTTGAGAGATGGTCTTGAGCTTATTGTGTATCAAAATACTAGTACGGTCTCCGGCATTTAATCGATTTTTAAGATATTGAAGCGCACTGCGGCTATCTGACAAGATTCAGACATCACCAAAGTGGTTCTCTTCAGAAACCTCCTCAAGACCAATCTCAATATAGCGAGGAGTTCACTTCTGAAGACAGAGTAAAAGTCAGGGTTACGTTGGAATAAAGAGACTCTGCGATGAGGGGTTTCGATGTAACTGGAATAAAGCTCCTGCTGTATTATTGATTTTGCTGCCATCAGTGTAAATTTTAATGCCTGTTTTGGGAATGTTATTGATGATTTCCAAGGCTAAATGCTTAAGATGGTCTGGAATAAAGTCTTTTTTGTTGATAGGGTCTGTAAAGTTGAAATAGAAATGAACTCTTGGAAGATCTTCAGAAGGGTTTGAAAGGAGTAGTAGAAAATGAGGCTCTACGTCATCTAGATGCAAAGGTTATTGAGACATAACATAGCTGAAGGGGCTGTTTTTCCTAAGTCTTTGGTTGCATTGCCAAGAGTTTAAATAACTTGACGTCTTATTTTGTTGACCATAGCTGGAGAGCTTACAGTAGTATTTAACGAGGTTAGCCTGTCTTCTAAGTTGCAGTAGTTAACAACATTGATATATTGAATGACCGCGCCTTTATTTTTCTGCCAAATGTGCAAGCTGTAATATAATTCAATAACTATTGTTGTTATGGCGGCGTTGATGAATTAGTCATGTCGGAAAATTCCGCTGTGTGTGTAACCGGCTTTAATGACCATCTTTTGCCGACGCGGGGGGGACAAATGTACCCCTCCCCGACTCCTTACCTAACGCTGTCTCTGATTGAAAAGCATGACACTTTTGGCTTGGCAAGAATATTTTGATTATTTACTAAAAAAGGAATACAACCTAAGAACTTATGCCCATTAATGGCAGGAGTTATTTCTTAGAGAAGTTTGACCTCCTTCAAATTGCTATTTGTAAACATAATTAAGTGCGATAATTGAAACTGAAAGCTCAAAACAGTGATTTCAGGCTAAAAATCCAGAGTTTATCCATTAGATTCTAATTTCGTTATTTTTTTAAATTCTATTTTGCAGATACTAGGGATTGCTGAACTTGTTATTGCCAGCATCTCGAATGTTCCTCAATTTATCGCTGGTACTCTGGAAATTCTTCAATCTTTCCATAAAAAGTTATTAAAAAGAAAAGAAAAAAAAAGATGGAACACCTTCGTAATTTTTTAAAATTTATTACCACATCTTCATAAAACTGTTTTCGATGAAAATGCTCAAGTGGTAAGGTTTGTCCAACCAACCAATTTATCAACCGAGTTAATTTACTATTTGTAATTTTTCTGTTACTGCTACATTTTTTTCTGAATCAATTAATCCTCATGAAGTCAAATCCTTATTAAAGTTTTATGTGATCCTGATAATAATTTTAATACATAAGATATTTAAAAAACGATGCTTCTGATGTCTTAAGGCCCTATCACACGGCGAAACTTTCGTCGATAGTTGTCGATTTGTGCCCTCTGACAACCGGTCAAGCAAGTTTTCCGTCATCGTCAACTTTTTCTAACCTGCTTGAAAATGTCCATGATAGTGACGGAAATATTGTTTACAAACGAAATTCAACCAATCATGTGAAACTTTTCTGTGACGTAGTGTGCCAAGAAAGGCATCGGTTGGCGCTACAATCATATTGAAAAAGCATGCATTTAATGTTACATATTGCTAAATACTAAAAATAGTTTCGACAGAATGAAAAAAGCGAAGTAAAACTACGGTATCTTTTCTCCATTCTGTGGAACAACTTATTGCCCCCACTTTAAAAAAACTGGCACTACCGTATGGGGTATAGTTATCTAGAAGGATTGTGAAATTGTGATGGAATTTTCAGATATTCAACAGGATATTTTTAAGTAAATAAAAAAAAATATTCATTCTGATGTGAATTGTTTTCTTTATGTGAAATATATTTGACCATATTCAGTCTTTATTTATTCAAATAATAATATAATCTTTTGATTATAGTAATTCCTTAAATAGTTTGTTAGCAGCTTCTATATAATTAAAAAATTTTAACTCAATGTTAAGAGTTAAAAATATAATAGTGATTTTAAATTTTAATACTTAGATGTTCCTACAATGTTGCAGAAATATAAAACATACTATTTGGTTTTGACAAAAATATAAAAATGATCATACTTTTATCATTAGCAAAAAACGAAATCACCTTTTGTATGATAGACAATAAAATGCAGGCTTCTTTTTCCATATTTTTTTCTTTTAAATTTAACAAACTAACAGTTAATTTAGAATGATATTTCTGATGCTACATTTGCATTGAGAAAGATGCGTAGAATGGGCACACTAAAAAACAAATGTTTTATTGCTTCTCATTCCTGATATAATGTAGAGGTTTTTTTTAAAAATAATATTCTTTTCTTCTTTTTTTGGCAATTTAAAAATTTAAGAAAAACCTGTTTTTAATTATCTATGTAAAAAAATGAGGTTTTAATACTTTAGCTTTGAAAAAACTAAGAAAAATGCAATAACATAGTTTGGAAAATTATTTTTGATTATTATTATTGAATGAAAATTATTTAATGATTCCTATTTTTCGCAAATACTGGTAATAAATGCACAAAGATTTTTTTAAAAAACAGCTCTGTAGTTTCAAATAAAATGAAAACAAAACATTTAACATTTTTTAAAGAGCAATTTTAGAAATGAGTGAGACTAAATAGTGAAGAAATATAAAACATATTTGGTTTTGACAAAAATATAAAAAGATCATATTTTTATCATTAGCAAAAAACTACTATAGATACCATTAGAAATAGTTTTGGAATGGAATTGTTTTATAATTTTGAACTGGTGTGGGGAAATAAAAATTATTTAAAGGAATGATAAATACAAATTGAGTCCAAAATACATTCTCAAAAATTATTTTTAATAGATGATAGACAATAAAATTAAGGCTTCTTTTTCCACATTTTTTCTTTAAATTTAACAAATTAACAGTTAATTTAGAATGATATTTCTGATTATACATTTGCATTGAGAAAGATGCATAGAATAACCACAAACTTGGAAATGGTCAGATTAAAAAACAAGTGTTTTATTGCTTCTCATTCCTGATGTAATGTGGAGGTTATTATTTTATTTAAATGCTTGGCAATTTGAAATTTTACGACAAATACTTTAGCTTTGAAAAAAACTAAGGAAAATGCAATAACATATTTTGGAAAATTATTTTTTGATTATTATTATTGAATGAAAATTATTTAATGATTCCTATTTATCACAAATACTGGTAAAATCCACAAAGATTTAAAAAAAAAAACAAGCTCTGTAGTTGCAAATAAAATGAAAACAAAACATTTAACAAATTTTTTTAAAGAGCAATTTTAGAAATGAGCGAGTCTAAATAGTGTAATGCCTTAGAATTTACCAATATTTATCAAATGAAGAATCCTATTCAATTAATTGTTTTATAATTTTGAACTTCTTTGGTTAAATAAAAATTAATTAAAAGAAATGATAAATACAAATTGAGTTAAATATACTTTCTCAAAAATTAATTAAAAAAAATAAATAGGAGAGAATAAACATTCAATCAAATTTAAAAGAGTAAAAAATACTTAATCAATGATATGGTGGTAATGTTTTTAAATATTGTTTTTATTTTTAATTAAAATCCAAAAAAATATGTTCTTAGTAAATTTTTTATGTCCTAGAATCAATTTCTTGCCATATTTCAAATTCCTAACTTTAATTATTTGCACTGCACATATAGACACAGTAGATTTTATTTTTATGTACACAAAACCTAAAATTTGTCGAGATGGATCCAACAAATATCAGTTTTCATATAGACAAAAATCATTTGATTTCAAAAGTTATTTAATTTTATTTTAAATGTATTGCCCCCCTCTTCTGTTTTATTTATCAACTTTTGTTTTATTTGCTCTTTTCTAGAAAAATAAGCACTTTTAAGGTACTTAAAAATGATTTTAAAATTTCAGCACTATCGATGATGGTATGCACATTTTAAGCTTAATTGAATGCACAACCACAAATCATTTTTCTATTCAATATATTTTTGTTTTAAATTTAATATTGATTAGTTAAATTTATAGTAATTTATAAAATACAAACACAAAATCAGCATTTTTTTTTCTTGTCATTATTACTACAAAAATAATTACAAAACTGTTACTAAGAAAAATTAAAAAGTTTCATTATTTTACAGAATTTATTGTTACTAATTTTGATAAATTAGAAACAATTGCCATTATTACTACAAAAACTACTACTAACTAGTCATTATTACTACAAAAATAATTACAAAACTGTTAATAAGAATAATTAAAAAGTTTTATTTTTCACATTTCATTGTTATTGATTTTGATGAAAACATTACAATTAGTTGAATGGTACAATAAATATTTACAATAACTGACAATAAGATTGATACTATTAGAAATGAAAAAGACATTCAAAAGAAAAAAGGGCTAGAAAAGTATTTTTAAATTCGATAAATGTGCAACTTGTCTCATTTTACAATCCTTATTATATTAATTGTATTAAGCACTCAAAAAAATAAATTAGAAGCAAAAGTGATTCAATTCCAATAAATTCAATAATGCATCAATATAATTGCAATTTATTAAAGCAATGGAATTTTATTGCATTGGCTTCGTAATTTACATATCTACAAATTCCAAGATAGTTTGAGTTTTTTAAAAAAATTACAGCTATTATTGCTACCATGGGCTTTTATATTCATTGAAAGCTAATCGGATCACTTTAAGAAATTATCCAAGATTTAATTATAAATTTAAGCACCGTCTTGACTAGAATCCCACGAATTATGAAATAAGAAAACTGCCGATATTCACTAAGTAGGAGAAACGGATAAAGAGCGATAAATGCACTATAACGTAAACCTAAGTTTTTAGGTTTACCAGACAGCAAATCCTGAAGTGACGTCACTTTCGTCGTCGTTTGTTGGAGAAAGTGCCGACGATATTTTGCCGTGTGATAGGGCCTTTACAAACTTTTAACATCACCTTAGAAGTTTCTTGTATAATTTCTGAAAGAGTTCATGATCTGTAACTGTAACTTTTAAATGTAAACAACAAACGCCGGATTTTTACTTTCGTTATTACCTGGTTTTACAAAGCATATTTGAAAAATGTGAAATATCTTTTGGATTTGAATTTTAAATTTTATTTACATGTTAAATAATGATAGCAGGAATGATGCCTAGAAAAGTAAATTAAATTGCAACATTTAAAACATTGGCGCATTTTGTGGAGAGATCCTAGTGTAAAGAGAATTGACAGATGTATATGATTTGTAACAAAGGAAGAAAGCTTTTAAAATCGCATCAAGACCTTCTTGTACATTGTAGGCCTAAACATGTCACGGGAAGGTAAGGCAAAGTGTAAAATGACTCTTTCGTTTTGATGTCACATTCGTTTGCCCCAAAGAACTCATATTCTAAAATGATATGACATTAATTTTTTTTTCTTGATTCATCTTCGTATCATTTCAGAAGCTGTTAAGTATATAGAATTTTGATATTTTGCACTTACATTTCCGAAATGGCTGCTCGAAATAGATCTCAAAGTTCTACTCATGAAAAATCGACTGTATATGAATCATGTAAAAAAATAATTGAAGCAAGGAATCGATTTCATAAATTGCAATCCCAAATAAACTTTAATGATTCCGAATTAAATAAAAACATACAGAAAAACTTCGAATCACAAAAGGAATATTTGTTCCAAATATGTCAGCAATATGAAAGCCAACAAGAAGAAATAGATGACAATAATGTGGAATCATCAGATGTTGAGAAAATATCAAATAAATATGAATTTCGTACTGAAAATGTAAATAATATTCTGGAGCAACTATCTACAATGAATGAAGTGATTTTAGGGCAAGAAACAGATTCTTTATTTAATAAAGATACTACTAAAATGAATTCTTGGCTGAAAAGTGAGAAAGTAGAAATGAAGTTAATTGTGTGTCCCAAATGTGATGTCCAATTTGAAAAGAGAATTGACTTGACGCTGCACTTTAATCAGTTTCATCTGAAAAAAAGAGGACGTCCAGCTGTACCAGTGGATTGCAACTTATGTCAAAAGAAATTTACCTGTAAAAAGGATTATACTATTCATTTCCGAAATCATTCAACAAAACCATACGCATGTCCATCTTGTAAAAAAATGTGCTTTTTAAATGTTGCACATTCATGTAAAAAGGTAAAATATGAAAAATCTAAACGTAGTGTATGGGAGGCTTGTAAGAAAGCATTAACTGATAAGTCTTTTCAACCAGTAACTTCTGAAGACTCAAAATTTTTTGCACCTAAACTTCCTCTTTCAAAAAAGGCTGAATTCATGGATACTTCTCAAAATGAAGTGACTTTTAAAAATTGGAAAATTCCTTCAGACAAAGCATTGATTACAAATTTTACACCTCATCTGAATAGAAATAAAATAACAAATGATGGTATTGTAAATAATATCAGTTGTGACCAAGATTCTGCTGTGCAATTATTTAGTGAATGTGAAAACATGCATGACCTACAATTCAATAATCTGATGAATTTTCAAACTGCAGCAACAAATGTGACTGAAATAAACGACTCAGAGTTTTTTAGTAATATTTGTGACATGCCTTTTAAAGAAATAGAAAAATATGAAGCTCATTATTCTACTCATTTATGTGATGAGTTTTGTCAAATAAGAGAAGGTGATGAAGAGTTACATGTATGCAATGTCTGTGGTAGATGTTTCACTGAATCAAAAACATTCCAAGCACATAAGTTGACTCATGTTAATAAGTAACTAGCCTGACTAGTATTGCAATTGCTACATCTGCAGGGCTTCTTTAAAAAAAATCTAAATTTAATAATTTCAGATTTGTTATCCTTTATTGTAGATTATGTTGAAGTATAAAAAAAGTATAAATTCTTATTTATTACAAACACATTTTTTTTATTTTACTCTAGATGCATTTGTTTGACTACTGGCTCATTTTGATTAATGTCTTCTAAAATTTTCAGTTAAATAGTTTATGTAGTTTACTTTTGATAACTGCTTCAACTAAATATTTTAAAATTTAGTAGATATATTCTACTAACACAAACATTCTATTTAAAAATCTTTGTATTGTTCCTTTGATTGTTTAATTTCCCTAATTTTTTGACATCTCACTTAGAATGTGAACTTAAATTTTTAAAAATAAAAATGATTAAACTTTAATTAAAAATCCTTTTTTTATAAAATTGAAATTTTAAGCATCTTGCGGAAAGTTTTTCAAAATTTGTGTAACAGATGATTATTTAATTAAAATTATCTAATGAAATAAACAATTCAATGATTTTAAAGAAGAAAATGATTTTCAAGCAATAAGATAATATATTATATTAAGTGTTGTAGTATTTAAAATTAGGCAAACTTTAAAAAAAAACAACCATTGCTTACTTATATGTATTTAAACCTTAATTGTAAGTAAAACAAATTTTAAAATGTACTCATTATGAAGCAGGCAAGATAAGAAACACTTATAGTAAATAAGAAAACAGTTTGAATTCTACTTTATTAATGAAATATTTTGTTGTAAATTATATTTAAAATATTTTTAAAAATTAATTAAAAGCAGGAGAAAAGTAATACATTAAAAAATTATATATTATTCAAAGATAATAAATTTTTAAATTTTAAAATGATGTAAAAATTAATTTTGTATTGCATTATTTTCAAATATTATAGTGAAAAACACTACAATTTTGCCTTTAATTAAATAAAATTTTAAAAAATTGCTCCAAGTTGCAACTTTTTACCCTCCAAAATATATATTCACCAAATTCAGCAGCTGTGGTTAAATGATCTGGCCTGTGATACACTACTATGTGAATATATCTTCCTTTGTTATTAGTAGAATTTTCTTGAAAAATTGAAAAAAGATTGTGATGCACAAACTAACAGATTTTTAATGAACAATTATTTAAAAAACAATTTGATTGAACTTATAAATAAGGTGCCTATTTTACTAAATTAAAGGCTAAGAATATTATGTGTGTGTGTGTGTGATTTATGTGTTGATATAAAAATAAAGAATCTTTTGCTCTATTTTGGTTTACCTGAATTATTTGGGTGATTAATTACAAGAAAAAAATGAAAATGCTCAAATAACAATGAGCTGTTATTACAAAAAAAAAAAAAAAAAAAAAAAAAAAAAAAAGATTGATTAAATTTGAATGCTGGATAATAGGGATTACAAATCTGAATTTTAAATACATTCATACTATTATCAATCACAATGAAAAAATATACATGCTATAGCATTTACAACCACAAATATGTTCAAAAAGGAATTAAACTCATTCACATAATCACTAAGAAAGAAATTTTGATCAACTTAAAAAAAATTATATAAATCTTTAAAAAAATCAAATTTTAATACTTAAAATAAAAAAAGCAAAATTGATATGAAATAATTAATCACTTTTAAAAAATGCTTTTCTTTTTAACTTTAAAATTTATCCTCTACGAATTTTTTCTAAATCAGCCTTTCTAGAAACAACCTAGTATTTTGAGAAAATAGGATTATCATAAATTATTTCAATAAACATTACAATTATATAAATTATTCATGTTATTTACCATGGTGTAAAAATTAAATTGAAGATTTTGTAATCTAAATACACTTTAAGTCTCCTCCCCTCTTTGTAAATGGGTCCCATTTATCCCAAGGCTTGAATACTGGCACTTAATGAGCCTTTTGGAAATTATTTCAGTTCAAAATTGTAAGTTAACAAACTCCTTCAGGGTACATTTTCATTCTTATTAAGATACAACTTTTATTCACAAACATGAATTAAAATTAATTTGTTACATTAACAAATTGATTTTGACTTTCTAATTAATAATATAAGTTTTAAACTATCAAAATACCATGAAGATAAAAGATTAATTATGTTTTAGTTTCTTTCCATATAATAAAATAAGTAGCATTTTATTGATTTTAAGTGTTTGTGATTATATTGGTGACGTTTTATATATACTTATTTAAAATTTAATATCTTACAGCTCACTTTTATTTACATAATAGCCACTTTTGGAAAATAGTCATTCTAGATAATTGACTTTTTAGGTTGTTAATTGTTTAATTTGGAATGGATTTTAAAAAATTATAGTTTATTTAATTATTGTTTATTCTTATAAATATGAATTTCACTGAGCCCATCTGCAACAAATTATTAAATAAATACACTTATCTATGCTACTATTATAAATGTGAAAGTTTGGAAGTTTTAGTCAATCTCACCAGAATAGCTGATCAAAATTCTATGAAATTTAGCACAGAAGTAGATTATAGTCTAGAAAAGAACATTCCGGTTAATTGAGTGGTTAACTATTTATTAATTAAAAACTAATTTTCCCGCTAAAACTCATCATTTCTCCACCACCAAACGAGAAAGACTTCGATTTGTTTGTTCTTTACCACTCGAATGAGGCTAGGCTTAACATATTTTCGATCAGTTATTTCAAACGATTCTGTTTTTTTTCTTAGTGTTTGATGCATTTAAAACGAAACATTGTTAATTAATCGATCTTTCGGATTCACTATGAAGTACTTTTGAATTAAAATAAAACATAATAAAGGAAATGCAATTTTTTTATTCCGTATTGAGTTACCCCAATTGAAGTTAAAAATTCACGCATTGAGTTATCTCAATTGGAGCAGATTCACGCATGCGCAACATGTGTTCTTGACTTGGTTTTAATCAGTAAAAAGATTTTGAATCATTGGTTTGCTGTTTTGTTTTATTTCAGGTTATTTTTTGTTATTCATTTTTATTTTATTTATTCTAATAAAGGGATTATCTTAGTAAAAATTAGTTATTCTCATAAAGGAGCAATTATTTTATTGTATTTAAAATCGTTTTTTTACGAATTTTATCAGAATGGGGAGAAAAAAACCTGAAAATATTTGCCCGAGCTTTTTGAATCGTTTGTCTTTATTGCGCTGTTTTTCATTTTATTATCTTCCATTCTAATGGAATTCGTTGTGATTAATTGTTCTTTTCGTGGATTTTATGGCAGAAAAACTTTTTCATCACTGAAAAGTTTAGCTGTTTTTTTTATAGAAATTCTTAAATCGTTTCTTGTTCATAAGAAAAATTAGTTGAACCGTGTAAGTGTATTTATTTTTTCCAATTTCTTAAGAAAAGCAAGTCTGTAGTACTGAAGCTATTAAGAACAGATGTATTCATTTTTTTTCTTATGCTGTTCTTGTGATATATATGTGTGTGTGTAATGATATTTTGAACTTTAATTTTAAATGTAATTGATACTCAAAGTTTTGTCTTAATTTAGTAGCTCATAACTTCCTTCTAGATTGTTATTTCCTGATCCATTTATAAATCTAATAAAATATTATGCGCATTATCGCGCAGTTCAGTCCACGTGCCAAGTGGATAGATAATAAATCACTGGAGCAAATATTCTTTGAGAGGATTCCTTCGATGAGTAATAAATCACATATAAAGTAGATTCTTTTTGAATAATCCTGTTTCTCTTGTCAAGGTTAAATGTATGAGAATTCCTGTCAGAAATCTACACACGTGTTATTCATGAGAATATCGTAGTATATAATTCCAGAAACATCCTCATTTGCAATGTATGCCTATGGATGATATGAAGTTTGAATGGATGATGTTAGTCAATCACGCTTGAACGGCTGTATGAAATTTAGCGCAGAGATAGACTGTAGACTAGAATAGGACATAGGCTACTTTTTATTTCAGTTAATTTTTAATTAATTAAAAACTAGCTTTCATTCCAAAAATCTTTTCCCCAGTGCCAAATGAGTAGGACTTTTATTTTTCTCACGCTGTAATCTGTATTGCGTTAACTGGCGTAGAAAATTCACGCATGCGGAGTGGATTCTGTTTGTCTGCATTTGTATTTTCAATGATACGAAATTGGTTTTGTTGTACCAAACTAATCAGCAAAACGATTTTGAATATTTGGTTAGCTGTTTTTTTTAATTTATTTTAGGCACACACTGCAAATAAGTTGATTTTAACTTAATTGTGTGGGCTAAGCTTTGATATACAACCATTTGGTGCTAATTTGGTTGGTTATTTTTCGGTAGCACTTTGTTTGGGTTTACATTGCCGTCATTTCCTTATGTTACTGTAATTCGATCCCTTTTGTTCATTTCCCTTCATTTTTTTCCTAATGTACGTATTCCTTAGGCCTATTTTCATTATTTTCGATCAAATTTCCGATTAAAATTTTAAATTTTCGTTTATCGAAACCTTACGATTAGAAACGCTATTGCTGCAGTTCGCGCTACATTCGGGCATTTTTCGAAAATTCAGTAATAAACTATTTGGGGGGGGGGACTTATTTTCAACAGCACCTTAATGATATGGTTTGATAGCATTTTACATAGTGATCAGACCGCCAGTTTTCATACATGCACATCAAAGTTTCTACGAGTAAGAAGTCGCGGGTAAACGCTAGTAATGAAATAAAAGCAGAACGGTTAGCCGAGTGCTTAAGTTTTAAAATAATTCAAAAACCATTTTGGAGAAATAATTAGTTTTGGAATATGTGGTCATTTGTTTCTATTGGTAATTAATTATTCATTTAGTATTAATTAACACTATTTTCATGCTTGATCATACTGTTTGATGGCTATTTCTTGATATCTTTTACAGCTATCATCCTCAAGGTTACTGAAATGTTTGACATGCTGCATTTATAATGATATTTTTTAGATCTATTGATTAATGAAGTACTGAATTAAGTGCAGTTATAAAAATGCCATATAAAGCAGTCAAAGATTTATATACTGATTTATTGATATTATTCCCTGATAAATCATAAAAGTGATATCTGTATCATATACATTAATATTTTATATAAATGGGTTTTTGTTATTTTAATTCTTTGACTTTTAATATTTCTTCATTGAAGAAAGAGCAAATTAATACACATAAGATGTATATTTAATCCATTTTTGAATATCAGAAGTAGAAAAAAAAAAAGACAGACTTCTGATTTTTAAAAATTAACATTTTTCTGTGAAGAAAAACTTTTTAAAGGAAAATTTACAGAAACAGTAAATTACTAAAAATTGTTCAGATTCATTAACCTTTGATAGCTTTGATAAGATTCTGTAATATACAATTTCAAAGAAAAGAAATGAAGCAAAAAGATAATTAATTCTTTAAAACATCCTAATACAGTATCAAAAAGAATATGTTTTGGAGATGTTTTAAGTTACCAACATGATAATTCTTCTTTTCATAAAGCATTCTTTCAAATACTATTTTTTTTTCTCATTGATTTACAAATTAACCTTTTACAAAAATAGATTTTTATTATAATGTGAAGAGAAAATCATTAAGAAGTTTCATTTAAATCAGGTAGGTAATAATTAGGAATGAACTTATTTGGTTTAATACATATACATATATATTTGCTCATACTAACAAAGATGCCATATGCAACATACACAGCTTCTAAAAGATTCATAAATTATACTGTTTACATTGTATTAACATGCCAAAAGAAAAATCATGTGAATTGGAAGGGATTTAAATAAAGAGTGCATAAATTTCATTATTTCTTTTCAAGCTAAATATATTTTCAGTGCATGAATTTTACACAAAAGTGAGATATCTTTTTTGATATTTTTAATGCAAGTCTTATTTATATTTTATATATGATCAACATTATATTAGATTTTTCTTCATTTATTTGTACATTAAAAAAAAATCTTGGATTAACAACAGCATTATGTTTCTAAATAAAATGTTACATAAAAAATATCAATCTAAATTTTTTTTTTCAGGTGCAACATTTACTTTATTCTTTGTCATATCAAGATATAAGTTCCATGATGAAATTTTTCCAAAATGTCTTAATGATATATTACATTAAAAAAAAAGATTCTTTACTAATACAATACTGCAGCGTAGAGAAGCAGATGATAGTATAAATTTGTAATGGAATTATATAAAATAATTGTATAAAACATCATGCAGATGCACTATAATATCCTGTTTTTTGGCTACAGATTTTCAGAAGATGACTATCAATTGCAGATAAGCTGTTTGGTGTATAATAAAACTTGATCAAACATTTAAATAAATTATGTATGCCTTCATATGAGTTTCAGTTTCATATTAAGTGAAGCAAAACTGATGAACTAATTTCCATTAAATGTAATTTATCAGCTGCTCTATGGGATTCAAACATATAGTTATTATATAACTGGTACCATTTTTAATGAGAGAAAGAGAGAGAACGAACAGAAGAAAAATTCGAAGAGAAAATAAGTTCTTAAATCTTAACATTGTAAGATTCTGTACTAATTTCATGTTCTCATTCTGTTTGTTAAAAAAAAAGTTTTAAAAAGTTATTTTAATAATAAAAAAATCTCATCAAAAGCAAGCTTTATGACGTCTTATAAATGGAAAAAATACTTACCAAATGCAAGCAGAGTGTGAATAGTTAAATACAAAATAATTTGAATAAATGTATTAATGAAACTTTATTTGTTTCTATTGCTGTGAAGATTTTGTTTTTCAAGGTGATCCAGGTAATCAAACTACACTCCAAATTCAACTATATATTTAAGGTCCTATGGATTAAAATTCAATAAAATGCACATACAAGATTATTGAATTCAGTATAAAGGTTAGAACATTTATTTTTTCATTACAATTGAAAGAAATAAAATTGAACAAAATATTTTTTCCCCAATTGACTATAGTCCAATAAGTTATTTTTTATCTTTTTCTTCCTTCTTGGGAGATGATTTTTTGTCTTTACTCTCACTTACAGCATTACGTACTACTTCACTCTGAGGATCGACACCAGGTAAGTTTCTCAGCACACTTTGCAAAAATTCAGGGTCATCCATTACTTCACGAAGATCCTCTTCTTCCTCCTATAAAATGTTTAAATCATTCTTTTGTTATTCATATCAATTAAAGAGATTAAATATTAATGGGCTCATAAATATAAGATCAGCAAATATAATATTTGGATATTAAGCATACATAAAACACACAATATAATTAATGATTATATATATAATAGACTTTAAAAGAATAATCTCAATATATAATTCAATTTTAATTTAAAATAATTTATAATATACAGAATTTTCTGTTTTTTTTAACACATTAAATGCAGAAAAGCTTTGATTTAAAGTTGGGTTTTTTTTATTTTTTTACATAGAATTAAAATAATAATAACTAGTATTATAAACCAAAGTCTTCCTTTTAAATGTTTTTTTAAAGAAAATAATTTTATGTACACAAAATCAAACATGTTAAAAATCAAAGATGGTATGTTCTTTTTACTTATCAGATTCCATATATAATAAGAATTTACTAAAAGAGCAAAATTTTTTAATCATAATTTTAGACATTTATTAATACATGCAAAATTTTGATTATTGGTTAGTTTCTTCAAACTAGTCTGATTATTAATAAGTTTCACTAATTTTGTAATCACTTAGTAAAACACACCATAATAACAATTTATTTATAAATGATATTTATAAGTAAATGAAAAAACAGATTTTTTTTTCAAACTTAAAATGAATTTGAAACCAATTTTTGTTGACTAATTAAAAAACAAACAGACATTTAGTTTAAATGCAAGAGACATCCACTATGGACAGTTAAGATTTTTTTTGCTATCCATTTCACATTGTTTCACATAAAATAAATTCATTTTAAAAGTAATTTTAATTTAATTACAAGTTCCAAAACCAGACTATATTAACCACTCATTATCCCTTTTCTAGCATCAAAACAAAAATCACATACTTTTTTCCATTTTCACAAAAAAATATTACGGTAATAACAAAATTAAAATAAATAAATAAAAAAAGCAAAATTTATATTTTATAGCTATTTTTGTTATCGGGGAGGGGGATGGAAGAAGGTGTGTATATATATACATATATATTGGGTTGGAGGGAAAGTTCTGCCGCATTTCAAAGAAAATATTTGAATTAATTTATAAAAATTATGTTTAATATTAATCAATTACTTTATTTCCAACCCTATATATATATATATATATACTTCCAATATATGTTCAATTATTTTTTACAACTTGTTGCCATCTTTCAGGTAACCTATAAATTCCTGTTTTGTAGAAGTTCTCATGCTTGGAATTAAAATAGTCAGCAAATGCCTTAGAAACACTTTCAAAAGACTCGAATTTTTATCCCGTTAGATAATTTTGCAGAGATCTGAACAGGTAATAATCAGATGGTGCACTGTTAGGTGAATACAGTGGGTGACTAGGAACTTCCCATCCTAATGCATTCAGTTTTTGTTGTGTCACCATTGCAGTATGCAGTCGAGCATTATCGTGGTGGAACACTATTCTTTTTCTGGCCTTTTTACTTTGATAGCTGCATTCAATTTATCCAACTGATTGCAGTACAGATCCACGTTGATGGTTTTTCTTCTGCAATTTCTCAACTTGTTAAATGTGGATGATTTTCCAACATGGATCACAAAACATCATTATCGATCTTGGATGGTCGTCCAGATTGATCACTTTCTTGGAGGCTCAGATCCCCGAACGAAATTTGCTAAACCATCTTTGACAAGTACGAACACTTACAATATCTTTTCCAAATACCATACATAAATTTTTACATGCAACCGCTGTGTTGCTTCCTTTTCGGAATTCATACAAAATGAAGTGTCATAAATGCACATTATCTCCTGACGTTTTTTACTTTAAATATCACAAGTAAATGATGAACAGTAAAAAAAGACTCCTTTTATATTATACAACAGCTTAAAAAAAATCCGCATGATTCAATATCCAGATGTTTTTTGTATTTACAAGAAAAATCAGCTGCCTATTTAAAATATGACAGAACTTTACCTTAAACCCTATATATATATATATATATATATATATATATATATATATATATATATACTTTCATAAATCCACACTTTAAATATATTGTAACAAACTGCAGTTCAGGATTTTTATTACCTTTGATTGATCTTTCTCATCAGTATCCATTGGGACACCTGCTTCATCATCAGATCCATCCTCTAAAAAATGTTAATATATATATATATATATA
>JAOUZG010003783.1:245708-256340 GCA_026289955.1 Argiope argentata
AGAGAGAGAGAGAGAGAGAGAGAGAGAGAGAGAGAGAGAGAGAGAGATTGGAAGCAGATAGCAGAGTGGTGTTTGAAATCAAGAAGACAGCAGGTTGAATTTTTAATTTTTTAAATTCGAATTTGAGAGGCACACATTATTTACAAACAGAGTGGATATAAACACACAAGGAGGTATAAAAATAAAATGAAATCATTTTAACTGGCCTTAAATACAATGAAATCCTCATAAATCAGGCATGTGACCCCCCAGATACGAGAAACACAGGAATCCTTCAAAAGAATCTATTTATATCAATGATTCAGTATCCATCCACTCCTCAGCGGATCATTTGATTTATTGAATAGAAAAAGTGGAATGTATCAGGAAATAGAACATTTTAGAATGAAGGAGCTATGCGCTAAATCAAGAATAAACTTTGGAAATTAATTACAATCGAAATTATAGTTTAAAATATCATTATACACACACACACACAACCGACTTCTACATGTATGTTTCTTGAATCTATACAAAGCATACGAGCTTTCTGACAATTTTACGTATGATTTAAAAATATAAGTATATTTGATGCTTAATTATAACTATGATCGAATATTAAATTTTTCACCAAACTAAATTGAATATCAACTTAAGCTATTAATTGCAAATTTGACAATTGTAAACAATAATAACCTCAGAAACAATTTCAGTTGATCAAATTTTTTCCCCTTCACAGCATTTACAGTGTTATAATTCAGAAACAATTTCAACCTAAGAGACAATTTCAATTGATCAAATTTTTTTCCCCTTCACAGCATTTACAGTGTTATTATTGAAATAAATTATTTTATCTAAATAATTTTACTGGAATAATTCTTAAAAATTCAATCAATATTTCTCTCTGGCTGAGCTCATTAACCAGTAAACTAAAACACAAAAGAATGAGTAACTCAGTAATCTTTGGTAAATAGTAGCAATTAAAAAATAATTTATTTGTTATTTAAATCAAGATAAAATTAATTTTAATACATGTGCATTTTATGCAATAACACAGCTATTTAGGAAAATAGTTTTTTAAGACATTTAAAAATTAAATTTTTAAATTTCATTGAAAATAATAAATAGTTTACACAATAAAAAAGAGAACAAACAAATAATTATTAAACTACACAGATTTCTTAAAACTTCAGTAGCACTGATTTTAAAAGAAAATGTTTGAGACAACATCATAGTAGAAATTTAAATAAGAAAAGGGAGAGGTGAATTAAGAAAATAAAATAACTATATAAATTTTTTTAAATAAAATCTATAATCCAATAAAATATTTTAAAAATTATTTTTACTAACAAATGCTTATGAGCTTGAAAGAAAATGGCCATATAAACTTTTATGACATATAATTCTGATTATGATCAGTACTTTAAAAAATTTTGGTGTATATAAATTCCAATCTACATTTTAAAGAAATAAACAAATTAAAATAGAAAAAAAATTATAATTTATTTTTTCTATTCAAGCCTAGAATTTTACTCCTTTTCAGAATCTTTAAAAAATAATTATTTGAAATGAAATCAATCTGATTCTTTGAAGGGTAAAAAAAATCAGTTTAGTTTCATACATGCCAATCTCTTGAAACTTTAAAGATGATAGGGATTATTTGTTTTTTGTGATCAGAAAATCATGACTTACGAGTGCTAATTCGGGATCTTCATTAGGATCAACACCAAATTCAAAGCCCATGCCACCAATTCCAACAGCACCACTACCGTCTTCTCCTTGCACAACTGGAGAGCTTACTAAGGCATCAGAAAGATGTGGCCCTGGAGGAACAGTAACTAGATGAGAGCTACAAAGGAAAAACGATACTTTAAGGATATATTTTATCATTGAAATCTGAAAGAAAAGCTTAACATTATAAGAAAATAAAATCAATTAATAGTTAGAGATTAAATAAATAGATAATAAAATACACATATAAAGAAAAAAAGCTCTGGATCTGAGCTACAAAATGCTGGAATAAAATAACACATTGTTTTAAAAATATTTATCTCATTAATGCAAAAATGAGAAATTATCAGTTTTGAGGACAAAATAGGTGATTTTTTTAAGTATATGATACAAAAAGAGAGTATATGAGAAAAAAATTGTCCTTTTTGAAAAATTATATTATCAAAATTTTAAATTTGAGAGTAAAATGGTCGATGAAGAAATATTTTATTGCATAAAAACTAGATTTGGAGAAGCTGCATGAGTTTAAATTAGATCACATTGTTTTGTTATTATTTATAACTGAATCATCTCAAATGATAACATACAATATCAAAATATTTCAACGTTTTAAAACCTTATAATTTTAAACAAGCAATTCTTACAAATATATAAATTTATTTTGTGTATCTCAGAAATGAACAATTTGGGTCAAATTATATTTAGATAAGGGTTTACTTTTTAAGATAATCTATAGAACTACCTTTACTAGGGTGCGTGTGGGGGGACCTACAATTTTACACAAAAGTTAAAGCAGATTTAGGCATTAAAAACATTTTTTATGACTCAATATTGGCAATTTAGCTATATATGACCTGCATAAGTATTTCTGAGTTTGAGTTTACTAATTAGCACTTTGGACTCCCATGCATTCTTCTCATGTTCACAATTCAATAAGGTATCACTTATAACAATTAAAAGAGTCATAAAATAATGTTTTATTTAAAAAAATAATTTTTAAAAAGCTGTCAAGCAAAATTTGGTTATCTAGATATTAAAATTATTATACAAAACAGATATGTTACATATTAAAAATGCTCTAAATTCAAGTACTTACCCACTTCCATCTTTACCATTAAGAGTGTTTATAAATAAAGTTAATTTATCAGTATTGGCAGCCTACAATAAATATGAAAATAGAAATTTAAAACACAGCACCAAACTAATATTTACATTCCTTATAAATAAAAATAAAAACCCAAGAAAATTTATTCATAGACTTTTAAGTTTAGTATACTTCAAATATTAAAATATTGCAACCATAAATATTTATTTTCTTAACTTCTATAAAAAATGAAAAATAAAATGCATCATACACAAACAACATTTTTATTGAGGAAGAATAATGGCATGAAAGTTATAGCAGAATCTGCATCTAAAATGAAGATATTTAGGAAGCTTATAGAAAAATGTTAATTATTTATTTTTAATGGAAAAGGTATAAATATATTACATCAAACTTACATCTTCTCCAAAATTTACAATATCCACACATACTTTCTCCTTCTTAAATTTTTTTGCAAGCTTTATAATCTAAAAATCAAAAGTATCAAATATTTATAATCAAACTTTGTAAAAAAAATAATTAAAGGCTGTATATATTTCTTCAGTTTATAAGAATAAAAGGATAACATTAAAAGAATTTACTTAATTTTTAATAAGCAAAACTTTAGCATTACAATAATAAATATTGAGCCTCATTATTTTTTTCCACCATTCTAATTCTCAACAATGAAACATATTAGAATAATGTTAACAATCATTAGTAAAACTAATCACATTTTGACACACTTTCATCAACGGTTTTAAAATTTATGTGAATAAAATTACCTGTATATTTTAAAAATAACATTTTCTTATCATTTGTAAAGGAAAAAGCAACTTTCTTTAAAAAAACATATAACATTTACAAAAACAGAGTTGAACTTTAAAAAAAAAGTAAACACAAAAATAATTTTTAATTTAAATTAAAAATTAATATCCAAGACACCAGATTTTGAAAATACTTTTAACCAAATATATAATCTAGTCAGACATTCTAGATTCAAAAAATAAATATAAAAGCAGTTGATATGTCAACTACATAATCCAAGTTTAATAGTTTGGTTTAGTAAAATCATCTCACCCAATTTCTTTAACATATTTTTCAAATATTTGGTTTTAAATAAGGGATAATGAAATTAAGAATACAAATAATTGCATTTCAAAACTTTTATTTTAGGCAAACAAAAACATATAAAATATCAAGAACTTGAGTATATAACAAAATATAAATCAATATAATAAAAGATAAAGGATACAACAAAATAATATTTAACAAAAGAAAAATCAATAAAATTCTAAATTTTAAAAGGGAATGTGATAGACACTAAAAAGAATCAATCATTTTCTAAAAACATAAAAAAAGTTAAAGTTTTTAAAAAGATATATATATATATATATATATATATATATATATATATATATATATATATATATAACTCATTATCATATAATTATCAGTATACTCCAAAGCAAAAATCCTTTTCTTACTTCTTTGTCGTCATCATCAATAGGGCTACCCACAAAGATAACAATTCTCATTTTATGATGCTTGCCTTGTCTATGTTTTAAAGCCAACTGGAAAAAATATAGATATACTAAAGTGAGAAATGAAACCTGAATATGACACTTGATATCTTTATATCACAATATATTAGTATTTCCTCTGATGACCTAAATGCATTCCAAAAATCATATATTGAGTTTTTTTTCTAGATATTACTTCTCAATATTCTTATGAAAAATTTCAAAGAAATAAAGTTAATCAGTTTAATGACTACATGCACATATATAAATACAAAGCTTATGTAAAGAAATGTATCTTTCTTTGAAACTAAAGAAATTTTGATTGCCTAGTAAAAACAGAATACATATTTAAACAAAGCTTTATAACTATACCTAGATAAATATCGTAATAAACTTACATGTGCCACACGAATTCCAGTACACAAACTTATATAGCCTTTTGGCTGTACTTGATGCAACTTCGACAGAAGCTTGCCAACATCAGTAGTCAATGTGGTCAAAACTTCTGGTCTACATATGAAATTGAATAAGATATTTAAATAATGTATAAGCAAAGGAAAACATAAAAAAGTTTTAATTTAAATATATGCTGATTATTTTTAATCCTATCAATTTTATTTTATTGGATTAAAATTGTTTGAAGGCAGGGAGATAATTTTACTTAACACTTTTCAAACTTGCACAGTTCATATATATTTAAAAATGAAAATTCTATTAGTATACTGAAATAAAACCAAATAAATTTTAGGAAATAAAGAACATCAAATATAAAAATACAATTCTGTGCATTTCTTCATATTAGCAAAACAATTTTAATAATATAGTATTATAATAGTTTTTTTTTAAACAGCAATTTTGTAACTAAAGTCATAGACATTTTAATGTAATTAATATTTATTTATATATTTAAATTGATTTGGTATATTTACAAATATAATATAAGGATTTAAACAGCAATGATAACATTAAGCATTCTCAAAATTTTTTAATGTTTTTAAATAATGCTTACAAAACAAAACAAACTGGATAGCAATATAATCATACATTTATCAATTTTAAAGTAATTATACATTACTAAATAATACTACAGAAAAGAAACAGCTTATTTTTTTAAAAATGAGAAATTCACACTCAAGTATTTTTTTCTTCTTTTAAATAAGAATGGGATCAAAACATAAGACAAAAAAAAAAAAAAAACTTTATTTGCTTACTGTAATATTAAGTACAAGAACATAAGGGTTTTTTTTGGATAAATAAGTTATAATTTTTTTAATATTGAATTTTTTTAATAGTATGTATGTTATAATCTCATGAATTATTTAATTTTGATTGATGCTGGTACTAAACAATATCCAATTTTTATACATAATAAACTATTGCAACCATGGAAGAAAAAAATATTTTCTAAAATTAATTTAAGAAATAAAAACAACATTTGTTTTAAACATATACTGAAGCTATTTGGTTAAAATAAATTAATTTTAAGAAAAAAAGCAATGATAAGTAAATATACTTAGTAATATTTAGTTTGTAAAGAAAAAAATCAAAATACTCATAAAAATAATCACACGATAAAATCTACTAGGTAAATAATAAAATAATAATAATATGACATACTTTGCAAGAGTTAGTAATCCAACATTATTTTCTGGATTTGACCGAATTTTCGAATGGCAAATTAAGCTAACTGCATCCTGCTGTGCCTGAAGTCGAGTGGGCAAAAAGTCTCCATTTCGCATATAATCACTGTTATCAACACTATCAAAATACATGAGGTCACTTATAAATATTCAGAATTCAACAAAGTTAATATTCTACAAACAATACAAAAAGGTTTTAATAACAAATAAAAACCTTTCCATTTGAAAAAAAATGTAAATATATTAGTACTCAGTATCATTGAACAAAATTATCTGTTAAGTTATTGCTTTTTTTCTCAAGCAAATTTTTTCTTCTCAAAAACACAAGCACTTTCTTTATTAAAATAAATAGAAACGTAAATAATAGCAACAAAAACTGTCAGAAATATCATATAAATGAAGTTTATATTATATTTAATTGGGTTCTAACATTGATTCAGAATTTTCGATTGTGTTTCTACAATCATGTAAAATTTTGTTTGAAAGATACAGATAATACACATAAATAAATTCGTTTTTCATATTTCAAAAAAAAAAAAAAAAAAAATTAAAATAACTTTTCTTTAAAGTCTCTCTCAAAAGGTTTTCTTTTTAGTAAATCATAACTTTTCAAAATACGATATTGATTTCCAATAGAAAATGAAAAAAGAATACAAAATGCTTAGCATATTAATACGCCAAGTATGAAAACAGCAAGTCATCTTCCGATTTAAAACAATACAAAAAATTTTACTAGAATTTTGATACCGGCAAAAAGATATCATTATAAGTAACGTACCAAATGATTGTGCTTTCTAAAACCATGTTTATTTCAAAAGTTTTATCAAATATTACGGAATAAATAAAATTTCGCTTATATATCGAGCTGACGGCAAAGCGAAAAATAAATAAAAACTTCCAGTTCTTTCAAAACATAGACTATTGCCAACTCAAGTTTGTAAATTTGAGGGAATTGGAGTCCGAGGGCTTCAATTAAGCTCCATTCACAAATTTAAAAAATGTGATGCTTTTCTGACAGAACTTATTTCTTTTAAAAGAATATCCAAAATATTAAAAAAAAATTATAATATTTTTAATTATAAGAGTATTAGACTTTTTACTGCAAAAATATGTGATGACATGTTAAATTAGATGGCGTGTTTATGATCAGTTACAAATCTTTGGATTGGCGCCGTTGTCGACGTAAGATCTATACTAGATTGAAATTTGAAAAATAAATTACAGGTAAATATTTGATAAGTTTTTAAGAAAATGAGTCTTTTTATTGTGAGTTTATTCAAGCACTTGAATAAAACAGATACATATTAAAGCTTAATTGTTTAAATAATGATGGGAATCCGTTGACATCTAGTGAGTTGCCTATGTCGTCATGTGTGCTTACAAATTTCCGTTACGTTTATAAGATATAGATTTTTTGAACAAAAATATTTAATAATCTATTTTTAATTTTATTTATATATGTCGATTCCGTAAATATATGGTCCAGAACATGATAATTATCTAAACTTTTAAAATTAATTGCTAAAATAGGTGCTAACAAATATTCGATGTATTGGAAGGAATTTAATTTAGTTTCAACTGCAAGCTCCGTTTGTTTTTAGGTATATATAAAATTATATTTAAAAAAACTGTCTATTAAATAATAAAAGTTATTAAATAATTTCATGTAATAATAATGATGTAATAACGATTTCAAATTTTGGGACGATTAAAGTATTGAAAACTTGGCAATATTTTTTATGTAAAATCCTTCCTTAGGTATGTTTATTTAATCCTCCTTATTATTAGAAAATATATAAATTTACTAGCCGTTTTAGTGGGATTAAACTGGATGAATGGGAACAAGGATAAAACTGTTTCAGAATTTTATTAATTGCCAGTTCACTTGATGCTGAATTAAGAATAAAATGATATTTTAATCAAATGCAAAATTTCACTCATCAAAAGATATTTACCTAAAAGTTTGCTGAAACTATGCATATAGTGTTTATTTGAAAATAATATTGAAACTTATGATAGAAATAAAATGAAAGAATTTTTCAGATTCAAATGAATTTTGATTACCAATGCATATAAATTTATATAATGCTATGTAACGTGGTAAAAACCAAATATAAACAAGTTGGTATATCAATATGATTTATTTGAGATTGCTTCATTGATTGTTTTGACAACAGAATTTAATTCAACATTTTACTGATTAATAGAACTCCAAAACAGTATTAGAAATTATGTACTTGCATACTTTATCTTCCATGTCACCAGAAGAAGAATATAAATAGAGTCAAGGAATAGACATCTAACAAAAAATTTCATCAAAAAAAGACTTAATTGTTGGATGTATAATCACTATGTTTTATCTGTATAAATTTTTATCTGTATAAATTTTGGACTTTATCGTCCGAAACTACTTATTCCACAAAAATAGTTCTTGGATTTTCTTATATCAAAGAATTACCTTTATAATGTTATCAGTTTTGTTCCTATGTATTTTTCTTTTAATAAATGATTTTTTAAATATTTTAGAAATTTAATTATTTTATTAATTTCAGTTTTTTTAAAATATGATAATGAAATTTAAGCTCACCCCTAAAACCATTTAATCATATATTTTATCAATATTAAAATTAGGATTTTAAAATTTTCTTTATCGGGATATAAACCTAAGTTGGATTTTCACTTTTTAGAATGTATATCTTTTAATTTACAGCCATAGTAATCCACAACTAATAGATAAATTAAATTCGTTTTTTTTTTTTTTTTTTTTTTTTTACTAAAAAGTAATGTGTTTATTTTTGAAAGGTCATATATATATATATATATATATATATATATATATATATATATATATATTAATCATTTAATAACCTAAAAACAAAAAAATCTTGATGAACAAGCTGGTTATCAAAGGAAATATAATAATATATTATTATAAATCAGCTTATCCTTGCAATTAAAAAAAATTATTTTCATCCACACCTCTGAATCTCGAATTTCTTATTTTTCTTTGTGTACTTATTTACTATTTACGTACTTTTTTCTTGTACTTTAAAATCTTTGAAAGCTAGATTTTAAATGTTAAATTCCTGGGGTAGAAATGGAATGGGAATTTTTTTTGCGGGGAAAAATTTGACAGTTTTTGTTCAAAAGAACTTTGTATGTCTATAAAGTAATCCTGGCTATATTAGTTTGGAAATAATAAATCCAAATTTTTACTTGTGAATTAGAAAAATAAATACAATTCTCCTACATCTTGCAAGTTTAGTTTTTTTCCATTATTATTTAATTTCAAAGACAATCCCTACAAATTTTTAATGCTGTTTAGAGCAGGTGCGGCGGTTTGCTAATTTAAAAAAAAATAGTCAGGGCCTGACTTAGCCTAGTTGGGGCCCTTTCTGTTTTACTATTTTAGTAATGAAGAACATTTATAAAAATAGGAAATGTAAAATAAAATTTCTATTCAATTTGGGGGTCCCCATTTATGTGGGGGCCCAAGGCCCCTACCTTAGTTAGGCCCTGAAAATAGTGAACTAATAATGATTTCTATTTGTAACTTAAAATACTCTGATCTTGCAAGATCAGAGTATTTTAAAGTTGCTTACTCTTAATTTAGCATTTTAGCTTAATGATTATTATTTTAACTTTAATTGTTGTAATAACCTTAAAGAAATAAAACTAATCACTAAAACACATTAATCTTATTTATTGTTTAAGTTACGCTGTCAGTAATGAAAAATAGAATCTACTTTTACCTTTTTTTTTCTGTTAGCTGGCTGCTAGTAAAAAAAATGCCAAATAATGTAGAATTCCACCAAATTTTTAAGCTAAACTAAAAAGCCAGCTAACTTAAAAGTACCTATGTAACAAAATAAAAGTGCAAAGCTTTTATGGGTTATGTTAAGAAATAAGAAATGTAAGGCATATTAGCATCCAAAAATTAGAACACTCCTTTCACCTTAGATTTACACCTCCATTCATAACCATCACTAACATCTTTCCTTGCAACCAATTTCATATCTTTATTATATTTCGGACATTCATACCTATTCGCAATCAACCCCGCTTTCATACAAAAATCAAACGTCTCTTTCCTTTCATCCAATCCATACAAATACCTTAAATTCACATGCTCATCATACCACATAACATCATTCTCCCCATGCAGCCATCACAATAAAATTCAAAGAACGTGGGAGCTAAGACAAAATCAACTTCACCATATATCACCGAAGTTCGAAATGGGAAAACTCAATTTCTGGGGAAATTCCAGTTTTCGGCAGGTTGCCGAAAAAAATTATTTATCATCAAGGTTGCCAAAAAAATTATTTATCGCCAACTTTTGAAAAAGTCGCCAAGGGTGACCATACAGTAAAGCTGAGCCTTTATATTTTTCTTGAGATATTTTATTTGCATGATTTGATTTTAACAGATATCCATGGTTTATTTTGTTGCTATTGTTGTTTACAACTCCTGTATACTGAATTAGTTTAAAGGATTTTTTAAATTTCATGTAGTTTTCTTTTCTAACTACTTAAAATTTTTTATCAAGACTTTGGTTTGATATACTTTTGAATTCTTCTATTGGTTTAATTGAATTTGAAATGTTATAGCTTTAAATGTTATAGCAAAATATTGAAATTCTTGACTAAGAAAGAATATATATATATATATATAT
>JAOUZG010003783.1:260328-286241 GCA_026289955.1 Argiope argentata
TATATATATATATATATATATATATACCACACGAAATAACGTTTGGTTTTATGAATACAGGACTCAAACTTGGTATTTCTAACCTAAGATAACTTTTAAAAAAAAGTATGATTTTTGATTTAAACATTACGCAAAAGATTTAATATCAGCCAATTTTCAAAAAATCTTTAAAATCCTTTTAGGAAGGAATATTTAGTTTGGGATTTTACATTTAAAACTGTTTCAAGAACTGATAGGGGGAGAATAAGATTCGAAAAATAACTAATAATGGTTTAAACACATTTTTCTGAAACAATATGCATTTTACTTCATTTGTTCTTTTTTTAATTTATTATTTTTACATACTTTCTGATCTTTTGCTCTTTAGTAATTTTTGCCACAATGCTAGAAGTTATAACCTAAAAAATTTGGCATTTATTTATTACTCTTTTAAAGTTATGTTATTCTAGTATTTGTATTATATTCAAAAGATTTCTGAAATGAAAAAAAATTATGAGCTTGGAGTTTATCTTTGTATAGTTACAAGACACACCGCATGCATTTAATAATATATGCACAAACAACTTTATTTTTTAAATCTTATTGTTCAAAAGGCTGATTAATCCCCTTTACAAACTATTAAATCGTCATCCTATATTTCAATCCAAATGATAAAGGAATATAACAAATTCTATTTTTTACACTATCACTAATTATCCCTTTACTTTGTGTGGGAATGAGACATGCTCCAAATATAATATTCCTTTTCTAACTGCTAAATTTGGGTCATTTCTCTATAATTAATTTTATTTTATTGGGAATTCATCTTTAGGCTGAATGGGATTGTTGTAGTTTGAATGTTTATCACTGTAGTATAAAAAGAGATTGACAGCTATTGACTCGACAAATAAAGACGTGTATCTAATATTAACACTATATAGAATGGAGTATATTATAGTAATTACTTTTTAAAAAAGATGTAATTGGCTATTTTAATCAACCTTTCTGAGAAAAGAAAAGTATAGGGAGTAGAAATATTTTCTTCTTAAAAAGTGTTTGAAATGTCAAATCCAGCATCTTTATCATCATTTATATCTAAATCACTTTCATCTGTCTCTTCAAACAATATTTTATTAATTTCTTCTTAATATCCCAACATCCCATCATTTTAACAAGAGATTTTAGTAGTTAGAGAGCATAAAGCTTACTGCAAATTAAGCATCTACCCTCAAACTCTTTCTTTATACCAATCAACAGTGACAGTGGAAATGGAAGCAACCACCCCATGTTGCCTTAGGACCCTGCTGTGAAAAAGAGAAGGAAATAAGTAGGTGGCATTTCTTGCCCACATTGATAGTCAGAAGGTTAATTAGCTAGTTTTTACTGAAGTGCAATATTCTTAAGTTCTAAATTGTTGATGAAAGCAACTGCATTTGTTGATATTTTTTCAAATTCCTGAAATTCAATAAATTTGAAGAATAATGAGATGTGCTGTTTAGCTTGAAGCTACAGGGACTCTCTTAAATTAAAACTCTTAAATTCTCCTCTTTTTTCGATATTTGAAAACTATCTTTTTGCTGTATGATCAATTTATAAAACAAAATTCTCCTCCATTGGAGTGTGTAGGGCTTTGTTATTTATGAGAGTTGTTATATCTTATATCTAATGGTATTTATCCAATAGTTCCCCCATCAAGTATTAATTCTTGCTCTGTACTTTTGTTCTATTAACTAGATGTATGTTCATTGTACTCTTAAATATTCCACATTTCTTTTTACTTTTATCATCATATTAGAACATGAGGTTTTTGTCATCAACAAAAATCTGTAGGCGAAAAATTGAAATGTTATTATCTGTACGAGCAACTACCCCCCCCCCCCTGTTTTTAATAATGTGTTGCCATTGCATTTTAAAAGCTCTGATTTTTTTTTTAAAAAAAATTATTGACTATGGCAAATAAAACCTAGAAAATTTTCATTTTGTTCACTTGATTATATGAAATGATATAAATAGAAAATGTGATATTTGTTAAAACAACAAATGCAAGACAAAGTTTTTATGTATCGTTTGTAGTACTAAAGTGACTAATTCAATGAAACAATTAAAATGAATAAAAATATAATTTAACTTACACAAGCATGTGGTGCCTTGTTATACAAGAAATAATGTCTGACATGATGCATTGAAATATGCATAGCAGATTTCATTTTAATCTTTATTTTTTGCATTTCTTTTCTTGTATGTTTTTTATTTTACTTTTTTTATTTTATATCTCATTATTTTAAAAGAAATTTAATCAACAATGTATATCTTGATTTCCTTCCTTCCTCTTAATTTTTGAGCTTATATATTTTTTTTAATGTGTGGAACACCAAATAAAAACTCACTGTTCTCTCTTTTTATACTGAATGGCTGTCCCATAAAAAATGTGAAATACAAGAAAAGTAACAATTTTGCTGTTAAAAATTTCAGCTTATGCTATGAAAGTCACTTAAATTTTATGTAATTTTAAAGATTTCTCATTGTCGATGCATTAAAATAAATAAATAAATCGTTTACATCTTCCCCTTCTACTCAAATTATCTCAGACTTTTCAGGAACAATCTTTGTAGGAAAGAGAATTCGGCTTACTGTAATTATGTCAGGATTGTTTCATTTTTTTACTTGTGGTGGGATGTAGATTATGTAGTGTCCGTGCATGGAAGCAACGAGACGAATGTTGTTAGAAACATTTCCTTTAATAATCATACTCACACACTAATATTTACAAACACACAAAGACGAGGACAATACTTAAACAAAGACATTCCAGTGCACAGCTGTCTAGGACGGAGTCACATCTCTCACTGGTACAAGCGCAAAGCATTATGGGATGGCGCGTGTGATGACGTAATCACGCACTGCCATCTAGTAACCAAAAGGGAAGTTAAAGTGATGCAACTAATATCCAAAAGAGAAGGCGAGAATAATGCAACTGCTACATACTTTATTTGATTATTTATTTTTATTATTTATATATATTTATTTCATTTCTTATCTAAAATGAATGAAATTTTAGAATAACCCATACATTTACAAAATACTCATTAATTTCTATAGTAATTAAATTTTCACTTGATTTATGATGAAGCTTTTTTAAAGGTTCAAAATCATCCAAATTAAAAAAAAAACATTCAATCAGATTGTATATTTAAACAAATTAAAGAGAAACTAAACTGAAGTTTTTATATGTTGGTATTTACTGGCAAACAAACTTATTTACTTAAGATAAACAAATTATTATCTTAATAATTGAGGTACTAATTTTAAAGCTTTGTAATATACATGTACATATATGTGTATATAATATGCACCTGGTCTTGTTCAGAAGAGAATTCACGAGCATTATTTACAGGCAAATATTCTATCTGGTAAATTATCTACTGTAATTGATTTACACTTAATAACTTAAATTATTTCAAAAATATGAGATGCATGCTGATGTTTTCATTTGATTAAGATTTTAGATGTTTGGCTAGTATGTTTAGAAATATACCTAAATTAGTTCATTTTCACTCAATCCTTTAATTACTTTTTTTAAAGTTATTTTTCTTTTCCTTCTGATTTCAGACATTTGTATCTAATTTCTATATAACTATCTGTATCTAAGTTATATACTTGTAGTTAGAAACTGTTTTGTGTAAGTACTTTGATAAATTGTATTAACTTTACCGATTTGAAATAAAATATATAGCTATTTTACTTCAAATACTTAAATTTTACTCTATTATGTTAGTTAGTATTCTCGAGAATTTTAGATTAAAAATTCTTACAAGAAATTAAATTTTATAAAAACTAATCAATGGTTTTTTTAAAGAAGTTTATGGAGAACTTTATTGTGAACTTTTATTTTGTAAATTTTCAAAACTTTAATAAAGAAATGTTGATGACTGTCTTAGGAAAATTGATTGAATACAACCCTGTACTCAAGAATTTGGAATCTTTATGATTAGTCTGTTATTGAGAGTAAATGGAAGAGAATCAAAAATAATTTAACTTTTTGTTAGAGAATTGAATTTAAGATAATTCCTAGTAAATGTTTAAGTCATTATCATAAAGATAAAAAATGACTGTTTTAAATTTCTATTCTCCAGTGATACAAGATTTGGTTGCAAAAATTGAAAAAATGAAATGAAATGTGTTTCTTTTTCTGTCTCTTTTCCAATTGGAAAATCTCTTCAGTTATAAGAGTTTGACATTAGCATTGTAAAGCTTTAAATTCTGAGTTAAATGATATTCATATATATATTTAGTGTAGTAGTATCATTATTAGTTCTTATTAAAATTCAAATAATTTTCCGGTCATTAAAAAATATAATTTTTTTTAAATCAACAATAACTAAAAACACTAGGTCTCAATAAATTTTATTGTTCATCTAAAGTATATCTGCCAATAAATATCGACATAAAATCTTAATTTTAGTTTCACTCTGTTAAGCTATTCAGTTTTAATTTGTTTGAATAAACAGTTAGATTTTAATCTTCAAATGGTCTTAAAGTTTGTATTTGTACAAATATTTAAATATTCTTGACAAATAAAATAATTTAGAGCTTTTTTTGTAAACATGAATATTTATAGTAACATTTTCAATTTATACTTTGAGTTCTGAATTTATAATTATTATTTTATTTGCAATCATTGATTCGAGGATAAGCTACAAACAGGAGCTTTCTGTTTGTCTGTTATTTTTACAGCCAATTAGTTAGTAAAACTTTTTGATTTCAGCCGTTGAGATGCTTAACTTTTATATCCTGTCATTTAGTTTGACTCATAATTGAACTTATCTGATGCTTTATGCAAATAATGTCTACTATTCTCTTACTCCAATGTAAGAAAAGTACATAGCTAGCAGCATGAGATTTTTGACTTTCTACAACTACAAGATCTCCGTGAGAGTATGGATGTTTTCATTCTAGTTTCAGTACTGTTAAAATATTAATTCCTCTTTGCATGTTCTATGCAGAGAAATATTTATGACATCCCCAGATATGTAGGTGCGGTATTTACCAGCATTGGAAATAAATGAGCTGAGTTATTGTTTTTGCATACAAGATGAAATTGCAAGATAAAGGATTTTGTGAATCAAGGAAGTAGCTTGGGAAATGTTATAAATAGAATGAGAGGACAAAAATGTTGAAAACACTTGTTAATATGAGGCATTATTCATCCTATTATGTTAGTGCATTTCCTAGTAATAGTTATTTTATTGAAAACTCAACTGTACCTTAATTTTATTTTTAGTTTAGTGCAATTAGAATAAAATTCAAAACATTTAAAATTTTTGCTAACATAATGAATAATTGCTTATTTTATCTGTTATTCAGTATAAATATATTCATGCTATTTATTTTGATGTAGATGAAAAATTTTCTATTAAAACTTTCTTATCAAATCTAAATCTATAATATTGGGTTGTATGTTTTTTCTTTTTTGCTGAATGTTGAAATTAGAAAATAATGCCATTAACTATGCTTTGATCTGCAACTTTCAGAAAAAGCATTGAAGAGCTGAAGAAATTTTATGTAATCTTTAAAACTTTATCTATCTACCATTAATTTGTTATTTTCAACAAACATTAACGTCCTTTTTATATTTGAAGTAGAATTTCTCAGAAGGATTTGTTCTTCTTCCATTTTACCTTTTAATTTAAATATCATATAGGAGCAGGATTAGTCTTCAAGTTTTGTACAAAATATACCATTCTTTTCTTTTTTTTTTTTTTAATTGATCAAAAAGTGCTGTTTTTTGTTTGATTCAGCTAACTATATAGCATATTTTGTTGAATGTGGAAAAATATTGTTGTCAGAAAATATATTATTGTTCCTTAATTTTTGTATGTGTATAAGTGTACTCTAATTTATAGATAGTATGTGTGTAAAATGAAATGTGAACTAGAAATAAACTGGGCAAATGGGAATAAAATATCTTGTGCCATTTTACATGTTCTTAAAAATAGCAAATAATACAGCTTCATTTAAGAATTTATTTATTAATTTTTATTTAGAAATTTTGAGGTTTAAGAAGGATTTATAAGGTATTGTTTTGAAATAAAAATATTTTTTTCTGTAATTATTTTATATTTTTATATATAAAATTCTTCTGTATGTCTATATGTGACTGAGCTTCTAAATGACTGGACTGATTTTGAAAAAAAAAAAAAAAAAAAAAAAAATGTGTGTCTTCAAGTGGATTTAAGAATGGTTTAGATCCACAAAATTTTTAACTAATTAAAAATTAAGTGAAATTTAGACATTTTTTGCGATAACTTCTGAAAATATTAAAATACAAAAATGATTTTTATATCAAATTAAAAAAATTATCTGTTCAAAAAATTATTTTTTAATGATATCAATTTTCTTTACCTAAAGATTAAAATTTTATTTTTAATGAATTTTTAAATACATATATTTTAATCATATTTTTTTGCAAAATAACAATTTAATCTGTATGAGCATGATAAGAAGTTATCTTTTATCAGCTTGTTGCCATCATATTGACAAAAACTCTGAAGAAAAAATAAATTTATTATTGCTTCAAATTAAATCCAGAAAAGTGTAATTTTCAGCACATGATTCTGTGAAATGAAATAAATAAATATATTTTCTAAAAAAGTAAACAGGTTAGAGTTTTCTATTTCACAGTATCTGTATTATTAATTCAATAAATCATGAAAGGAATTATGGTTTAATTCATGCAAAGTATCCATTCAAATCCAAACCCAATGACCAATTTGTAAATCTTTAGTAATAGTAACAAATATTGTTTAGTACAAATAAAAATGGTCTAAAGGAAATAAATATCTGCATTTTATGTAATTTATGTCTGATGAATTACGAATTTCAAATTTTTGATACTCTGATCTGTGTGTCATATTTAATAATATATTCTTGAGGCACTAATATTTTAAGTAGGAAAAGTTACACTTTAATGGACTAAACCCTTCATTAAAGTTGATCGATTCATGAAAATTTGAATCTTACTATTCTTTAAAACTGTACAATTTTAGACCTTTCTATCCACCATTTAACTAGAATATCAATTCAGTGTGTGTTACCCTGAAGTGTAAAAAATTATTTTTAAAATTATATCAATGTTTTAATAATGAAATAAATACTTATGTGTTATGTAAACTGAGTCAATAAATGTTGAGTAGTTATAAATTTAAAATTTTTACTTTTATCCTCATATGAATCATATTTAACAAAATATTCTTAAGAATCTATTATCTTAAATAAAAAATGAATTGCACGGCAATAAAACGCATCAATCTCTAAAGCTGACTGATTTGTGAAAATTTCTATACTGTCTGTCCATAACAAGATCTCTGGTCGATAGTTGTCTATATTTATGGCGGGCGTTGTAGAAAAAGCTGTCAATAGGGAGGATTCATTTTGAATGGGTGGAATCTGACGGAAATCTGGAGGGTTATTCTTTATCTTTGCAAAAAAAGAAGCGATAAAAAAACTATTGCTCATTCATCCTCTCGCTTTAGCCGCAGTTGCTGGTATCTTTATATTTGCTTAGCTTACTTCTTTTATATTTTATTAATATTTTCTTTGGTTAATACTAACTGCATTTCATTTTTTAGTAATTTTTGTCTCTTAAATTTTGAGATCCTTTAAAATGCCTTTTCGATTTAAGAATGGAGAGACTTTAAATGGAGAGGCTTGTGTTCCCGCCTTCCTGTTATTTTAATAGATTTCCTTAGATAGGATTACAAGAATCTTAAAATTTATGTACGTTAATGTGAGTAAGAAAGATTAAAATATTTAACAAGATTTCTTCGACTCAGGTGCACTGATTGCGATAGTAACACGGAGACAGATAAGTACTTTTAAACAACATTGGTGGGCTTTGAATGGAAATATATAGAACAATAGGAATTAAGAATTTTTAACATCAAAAAGATAAGATGAATGCAGGAATTAATGGATCCTTTATTACTACAAAGATCATGACGGCTGATATACATTGAAAAGAAGAGCTCATTTATCATTATATTATTTGAATTGACAATTCGTGAGAAAAAGTTTTCTTTCAAATAATTAAATTTCTTTTTTCAAGCCGAGGGAAATGAATAAATAGGCATTTGGGATACAAAAACGAACTTTTACAATGGTTTTATTAGAATAAGGTAAAGCTATGTTGGGCTTTTTTTTAGTTCAGTTCCAAGACATCAGACATGCGCTTCAGGGAACACTTGAATTATTTTCAAATTTAGAACACTTTTATATATAAATGCAGAAATAATTGTGTTGTCGAAAGCTTGTACATATTGAAAATAAGTTACAAAATAAGTGATTTTTAAAAAACTAAAAATTGATCAAATGGTAATTGTTAATTTTAAATTTCGGAAAATAGTATATATATCAAAAATAAATTAAGTAACTAATTATTTAAAAAATTTTGGAGAATTTTTAAGCATATTTAACAATGGATATTTTACTTTGTTACAGAATAAAAGCAACCTTTTAAATTATGAAATAATTACGATTATTATGTTATTTTTTTATGTTGAATTAGACGGATTACTTCGCGTTTGTTGCGGAGAATTTGATCTTAAGTAGTTGCATAAATTTAAAACAAATAAAATGAAAATGAAATTTTGTCATGCGAGATTCTACTGAATTTTTTTTTCTTGTGCAGTCGTTAGACATATAAATAATTATTCAGTTTTTCTATTTGATTTATTCTATTCTTTCTGTATTATTCTAATAGGAATAATATATATTTTCATAATTCTAAGTACGCAAATGATTTTCAGCCCAGTGAATTATTTTTCGAAAATTAAAGGCAATATATTAAATACCGCCAATTAGGCGCTAAATGCGCCAATGCAAGAAACTTGAATGAATTTCTACCTCTGCGAAATGGACTCTTCCTACAGTAACCTGTTTCTATAACGGCCGCCGTAAACATAGACAATTGTCGGCCAGAGATCTTGTCATGGACAGACAGTATTTATTTGTTTCGACTTTTTTTTTTTTCCGAAAATTTCATCGATCGTGTCAGACACCAATCACCTTTTAAGGTTTCTCAAGAGTGATTGGCTTAGATTATGAAAATGTTGATTCTTCAAATATTGTTGTTTTCAAAATTTAATAAATTGGTCCGATTTGATCGCAAAAGATGTAAAAATATATTTATTTAAAAGTTGGTGTGTCAAGAAAATTCGCAGAATATTATTTCTTAGAACAAAACTATCTAAAATTTAAACTTCAGAGTTTTTGAATTATTATAAACCGAAAAATTAATTTTTTTTATTAATAGCCCTTATATCCTTTTAAAAGATAAAGCTAAATTTTATAATGAATCCATGGAATTTTTGCTGAATAATTCTTTGAGATGTTATAAATTGTGAAAATTATTCTGTGGTGCGCATGCGCATAAGACTTCAATGACGAGCGACAGTCTACACTTCTCATCCTTTTTATTTTAAGACAAGTCTAGATTCAGTAAAAAATATGCCTTAATATTATATGCAGTTTCATCATTTCCAATTTAATTTATAATTAAAATTTATTTGCATGAATAGAAAGAGAGAAATGAGTAGTAGAATGAACAAAATATATTAAGGATTACTTAATAGTATAAATAAATTATAAGACTACTAAATTTTGAAGTTTAAAAATACACTGGTGTACAAAACTTAAGCAACAGGAGTCCCCCCCCCCAACTCCACTAAAAACCATCTGAAAGACAGCATTTTGTACTTTCAAGGATGATGAAAGCATTGTTATGCAAAAATGAATACTAAGCATACAATAATGAAATAAAACTAAAAAAGCATTTGTTGAACTCATGTATCCTTACACATGATTGTCTGTCCAGGAGGAATAACAATAAGCAGATGTTCCTTAGTATGGCATATGCCCTTCCCTTAATGCAATACTTGCTTTGCACCGTATCCCCATACTCAACACTATATTGTACAACAGTTCTTGAGGTAATAGTGCCCATTCCTCAATCATCATCTGTTTCAGTTTTGGGTTGTTCCCTGGACGATGTAATCGGGTCATAAGGCGTCTTCCCAAAGCATCTCACGCATGCTCTATAAGATTTAAATGGCCAATCCATTTGTTTGATATCTTCACTTTCCAGCAGCTGCTGAACAGCAGAAATCCGATGTGGCCGTGAATTATCCATAAAAACGAAATCTGCTCCAATGGCACCTCGGAATAGACGCACATGGGGAAAGATCACCTCTTTACACTAGTAATCTCCGGTTACAGAACATTTCGTCGAAAACGTGGAGCTCAGTTCTCCGGTTCAGCATAATGCCTTCCCAGAGGACAATTCTTTCCATGATGTTACTGGGATTAAACCACGTCCCGACCTCTCTCCAAATCAATTGGCGTCGAGAATCGCTTGTGGGACTAAAACGACTCTCGTCCGTAAAGAGAACAAGAACTCCATTGAAGATACGTCCAGTTTTTGTGGTCCATGCACCACTCTAAACGGTGCCGCCGGTGGCCACCTTTCAAAGGGATACAGTTTTCAGGACGGCGGGCAAATTGGCCCCTTTTGTGAATGGCGTCTGCTCACAGTAAACCACTACACTTGTCGCCCCTTTACTGTACACAGTTGCTGAGCAATAGCGCTTGCTGACTGGTTTCGGGCTCTTTCCGCCTGCAGGACGATATATCAATAATCCACTGCAGTTGTTTTCCTGTAGAGGCCACCACCAACCGTTTCAACAGCTGAACCTGTGGCTTGGAAGGCTTTCCAAGGGCGCGAAACGACACTCTTGTTGATTCCGAACTCTTCGGTCACACTGGTCACACTACGACCCTCTTCCAACTTTCCGATCACTCTTCCACGTGTTAGATCGTCCAGGTATTTCTGTTAGCCATATTATACGAAATAACTCACTGGCATTTGCAACGAATGTGTTTAATTGCGTTTCCATCCTTACTTTTATTATAGTCTTAGCTGCACAAGCCAACAAAACGCGTTTCGCGTACGCTCACGTCACCTGTGACGTTTTTGTTTTTGATATTTGCATGTGCATGACCTTTTTCCTGTTCATTATACTGATTATAAGAACTCCTTTTCTGCAGTTTCATGGCCATCTGCTTAAAGTTTACGTGTTTGCTTAAGTTTTGCACACCAGTTTAGTTAGCTTAAAAACCTGTTGTGAAACTAGGTAACATAAAATAATAATTGAGCATTTTTGCAAGTATTAATGCAGGTGAATCTACTGGTCACCAAATGCAGCTAGTTTATCTATATAAGTTTGCTTTCGACTTTTGCATTTACTAAAGATTTTTAGTAAATTATTATAGTCTGGGGTCTGATTCGAAATTTAAAATTAAATCGAAAATCCTAATCTTGATACAATGTAGAAATGGGAGAAATATCTGGCCCCCTTTATATCAATATTAGAATATAAATTTTACTGAATTTCTAAAAATTATGTATTTAACTTTCATGTATAGGGTCTAAGGAAAGAAAAAAATATCTTTAAAAGTGGATTACATCTCAAGGGGGGTAATGGTTTCATGGGAGTACCACTGTGCACTTACGACATAGTTTTTTTTATCTCTAATAAATACTTTTAAATTCATTTTGCATAATGATTATCCATTATTTATTTATAGAAATACTAAAACAAAATATCAATGAAAAAAAGCAATAAATGAAGAATTAAAAAATTTAATTAGTAATCCTTAAATAATGCTAACAATGGCAAGTTTTTTATGCAACATTTAGACTAAATACAGTCAACACTATATTCAGGTTATGAAAAAACATAATTTTTAAATAAACCATTTAAAAATTAAGAAAATTGTACTATATTAGAGAATGTATTGAACATCTGCATAATATGGTTACGAGAAACAGAAAATTTCAGCCATTTTATTCATATAAACCATATTGAAATGTAAATAAATTCCTCATCCACAAAACGTGTCTAAATCCCTATAAATTATCAATCTTATGACTAAGAGAGTCAGGGGAAGGAAAACAGATTGGTTTCGCTAACGCATTTCAAGTGGTAGAGAATCTTGTGCCATAAATGTGTGATAGTATGTCACCTAAAAAGATCTCAAGTATAAAGAACTTTTCTTTAGCAGTGATTTGACAAAAATTTGTATTTTCTAAACAACTTTTATGTAAAAAAAAATGAAGGTATTTTACATGTGTGTATTTTTTGCTTTGGGGGGATGAATGTACTGAGAATGAGCTTTAAAAATTACACTTTTTTTTGTATGTTAGAGAGATATTAACTAGTTTTCTGACATCTGCAGGCAATTATTAAAGTTAGAACATTATTTTAGAGCCTTTGGTTTCCAACAGAAAACACCACACATTAAGAAATAATTTTTAGAAACCACTGCACACCAAAGGATTAACATCACACTCTCAATGACTGTATAGAACAGGATCAAAATAGTTAACTGTGTTGAGAGAGGAGGTATTAGTTCAGCAGAAGAATGAAATCCTTATTATTTACTGCATTCTTATCAAGAAAATTAGTTACCTGTTGTAAGAAGAATATATGTTTATGAAAGGCGGGAGAATTTTTTTAAAAGCTGTAAATGTTCCAATTTCAAATCTAAAAGTCTTTTCTACATGATTGGTTTGTATGCCTAAATTTTCTCAGAATTTAGGATTCAATTTAATAAAAACAATGATGTCTGTATTTGCTGTGTCAATTTATTTAAAGACCCTAAAACTTCATGTCCCATAAATTCAATGTTTGATATTTATATTACTAATTTTATTATTAGATTTCTGTAACTGAGTGAGAATTTTTGTCTTTCTTTCCCATGATTAATTTTATGTTCGACATGAATTTCAGGCCCTTGGACTCAGCCATGTTTTAAAACCATCAAAAACAAATATAGATAATTCTCAGAAAATTCGGAATTTTAGTTTTTTCATTTACAGAAAGGTAACTATTGACATTTAATCTTCATTTAAATTTGCTTTAGATAAATGGTGACTTGAAAGTGTCATTTTAAGATTACATATGTAAAAACATGCAGTTATTAAAATATCTGTTTATGTAAAATGTTTTTTGGTTCATGAAGTTTCTTTAAAAGCATTTTAATCCATATGATGTGGGGTGCAGAAAGTGTCTTTGTTTCATAAACATATTTTCTCTTAATATAAATATTTAAAACACATAGCTTCACTGCTATTGTCACCTCAATTGAATAATAAAGTAATAAAAAGCAAATTTAAATGTTTGATTAAATAAAAAAAAAACTGCCAAAACAGCTTTTTAAATTCAAAGCAATTATTGATAGCTTCAATAATATATTAGGTTACTATGCATCATTCCTTTAATGAATTGTAATATCAAATTAATTATTTTCATAAGAATTTATTAAGTGCTTATGACACTTTTAAATTTGTCAAGCGACCACTTAAAACATAAATTGGTCTTATTTGATGGACTTATTTTTTGGCAACTTCTCTCCTTTTTTTTTAAATGAATGCTAATGTTAAAAAAATTTATTTCAAAATTTTTCTTGCTCATGATGCTGTTTCAAGCCTAAATGCTGTTAATAATTATTTCATTCTAAATATTTTTAAATGCATTTAAAAATTGGCTGTGGGTAAGTATGATTTTTAATTGTTAATAATGTTTTTTTAAATCTGTTTCAAAATTAATTTGTGGTAATTTTACAAATCATTATTTATTTCATTCTGCTTACTTCCAAAACGGTTATAAGTGCTCCAGAGCTTAATGAAATCATAAATTGCAATATTTATATCAGAAAGTTAGTATGATCCTGTGAATTTACTGTGGTTTTATTAAAATACTGAAATTGAATAAACGTATTAATATCTTGCCTTTCATTGGATTTTTTTTATACACTAATGAAATGTTTGGTATAAAACTTTTTAAGAAAGAAAAAAATTCCAGTCCATTTTTGTGGTATTATTTCTGAAATCTTCAATTCAGTAAAAGGTAAATTGCAAGCTGTCATTTTTTTAAAAACAATATTATTCATAAGAATAAATTCCTGGTATAATAAATCAGAGTGGCTATTTATCAAATTATTCCTAAATCTGTACTAAGCAATTTTTCTGTGTTGTTAATAATTTTTAATGTAATAGGGTCATACTGATCAATTTAATTTAATATATTTACATTAAGTACTTGTTAAATGAAGTTTACATTCCAGGATGAAGAATTAAAAGAAAATGAAGATTCAAATAACCAATTGGATGAAAATAGCATGGAAGATAACGATCCACCAGCTGAGAATCCTAAACCTACAAAAGCTAAAAAAAATGAAAAACCTGTTAGGAAACCTCCTGCTCGAGGAAAAGCTAAAAAAGTTCCAGCTGTGAAAAAGGAGCTTCCAGCAATTAAAAAGGTTTATGAATGTTTTATACATTTCCCTTTCACTCCAAATTCAAATTTTTAAATAAAAATTATTCTTTTATAAGATATTTGAATGAGCGAGTTTCTGTATAATATTCAGTTATGATGTGTGTTTGGGAACTAGTATTAATCTGAATTGCTATAACACCTAAAAAATACAAGGATTTTTTTTAGTTCCTTTTCTACTCCATCTAAAAAAAAACCTTAATCTGTAAACATTGCAGGAATAAAAGATTGTAGCCATAAACTAATAATGAAACAAGTTTGTAATTGCAAAATTTTGCTCTTTTACTGCTTGTTCTCCAACTTTTTTTTTTATATAGATCAATTTAATTTTGATTTCAAAGACATTTTTTAATGAGATTTTCAGATTGTAGCTATTGAAGGTGCATGAAAGTGCATTTTAGATTAGAATAAATTTTTCTGGTAGGAATTGTGCAACATTTAATCTGCGGCATCAAGCAGGAATTGCAGCGAGGTGGTGTTTAGTTACTCACACATGAGTTTATTGAATGGTTCGTTTATGATTTGAAAAATTGTGAGCTTAATCAGAGTACTTTTTTTAAATAATGGGCTGCTTAAAATCTGTATTTAATATGGATTTGACTGATAAAAGTGTAAATCTTAATTTCAAAGAATTGGTTAGAGAAATTTTGCAAAATTTGTTTGCTGCTTGCTACTCTTGCTGTAAGAGACTTAAGTGTTGTTACCCGACAAGTAACCGACATTTACTTGTCATGCCAAAAGAGGAAAATTATGTGCCAGTTAAAAATGGCAATTGCTGATATATTGAATTAAAAGAATGAAAATGACATGTTAAGTCTGAAAAATCAAATTTGAAAATAAGACAATTTTGAACTTTTTAATTCACAATCAGGAATTGAAAACCAAACGATCCTCTTTTAATACCCTTTTAGAAATTTTTTCTTATATGTTCACTGACAGTAAAATAATCAAAAAGTGTTGTACAAAATTTGTTTCTGAATTTTTTTTCTACAATATATTTTCTCGCAGAATTTTTCAGTATTCTTGTTGAACAGAACAACTGAAAATTACTGTTAAAAGAAGCATGATCAAAGTAACAACGATATTAGAGAGCTTACTTTTGATACAGCTCTAATGATCCTAAAAATATAAGTTTGGGGAAAAGTAACAATACTGGAATAATGACTACAAATTACTTGATTACTAGTAACATTATTACAAATGGAGAGGGAAGATGAATTCTATAAAAAGCTGTTGAACTCTCATCCAAAAATGTTACTCTTTTAAAAACTACTTTTTTTAAATCTTAATTTATTAAAGAAGATTGCTTTCCTCCCTTTAAAACTGTGCAGTATTGCTATTTCATTATTGCTAGCACATGGGTGCTATTCCTACATTATCTCTTTTATTGTTTATTCTTTCTCAGGGAAAATACTGAGAATTCTTTTTCCAGATTTCAGTAGCAAGCAAACTCAGATTATTTGCATATTTTGAAAGCAAAAGAATTGTGGATAACTTATAATGCAGTTTGAAAATGGATTCTAATTTAAAATAAAGTACTTCAGAATGATTTTTATTTACATTATGGGAGCTGAACATTAAATCATGAAGAATGAATAGAAGATTACTGTTCTTAAATTTTAATCATTCATGCTTTAAAATTAAGTATTATGTTAAAACATCTCATTTTCGTTATAGAATTTTTTGATGACATTTTTAGATTAACAGTGGTAAATTATCTCAGTTACATTTAATTATATTTCATAAAATATTCTTTGTGCCATTCCTGAAAACACTTGACACTTTTTACTACTTGAAGTAGCTAGATAAGCAGTCAATATGTGACTTTGAATTAAAATAAAATAGTATGGTCACCGATGTGTCGGGGGGGGATGAACAAAAAGTATTTGATTGGGCAGAAATCAAGTCAAAGAATTATGAAGAATTCTAGAAATATTCCCATTCCTCAGCATCTCATCCGTTAACAAATTAGAATTGTTACCAAGTAGTAGTATTCTTGTTATACTGAAGCAAATAGTACTTATTATTCAATGTCTAATGTATTTATTTAAATGAAATTTTAAGTAGATATGATTTCTAGAGGAAATTAGAGCATTAGCTATTTATTATGAAGCTTATAATAATGATTGCCAATATTTTTGATTCTATATGTTTATAGTTATTTTTTATTGAGTCAATTTTTGAAATGATTTCTAATAAGTAATGCTCATAGACCTCAATTATTATTTTTTGGAGCTTATTATCACCCTTCTTTTTTAGATGTAAAACAAAATTAAATAATGTATTTGATAAATTCTGGTATTTTTTTATGAAAATACCAGAATTTAACTAATATACATTAGACATTAGTTAGTAAGTTTAAATTTTAATAAATGTCACCCAAGTTAAATTTTCAAAAATGCAGTTTAAAAAAACATCATTGATTTTTATATTTAAGACATTGGGGACTAAGGGTAGATATTTATGTGCAAAGTTACTACATAGAAAATTATGTTATGTGTATTATAAATCATGCTATTTGTTTTAAATACATCAAATAAAGTTACTTATTTATAAAAACAGAGCAAGTCAAGTGCGGATGATGTTATAGCGGATATTGCAGCTGTAACAGAAGACCTACATAAAGAAACTGAAGAGCAAATTACAGTTGCTGAAGACTCTAAAGAAGAAGCTGCTGAAGAAGAGCAACCAAAACCAGCGAAGAGAGGCAGAAAAAGAAAAACTGAAGAAAAAGAAAATGAGCCTAGTCAAAACTCGGCAGATGAACCTGCTTCAAATGTTGAAGAACCACCAGAAAAGAAGAGTACTTCTTCTAAAGGGTCTAAATCTGCTCCTGAAAAAGCAACAAAACCAAAACCTTTGCCCACTGATGGAATTATTGATAACCATAATCTACCTAAAGGGTGGATGAGAAAAACTGTTGTTCGTAAAACAGGCAAATCAGCTGGACAGATTGATATATATATTTACAGGTAAATATTTTACTTTGATTTCATAAACAATTTACTTTTCTTCTTTATATTGTTTAGTATCCAACTTTCTGTATTATATTTCATTTAAAAAACATATACCTATATATAATTTCTGTAAGTTTAAATTTTATTAAATATGGTTGTTTTCTCAGTTAGTGAATGGCTGGGATTCAGTGAACTTTGAATGTCTTTCTTTTATAGCAACAGATAACATCTTTTTAATTTACTTTCAAAAACCAAATTTTAGTACAATTTATTTCCTATCTGTTTTCAGTTATTTGCAAAGATCATATAGACTTCTAACATTTTATAATTAGTAGCATGGTTGTGATTAAATTTAATGTTATTGTCATTTTCTAATATTTATCATGCCTTGAATCTTTGCTAAGAAATGATTTTTCCTAATTTCTTTCTTTCTTTATATTTACAGCCCAGATGGTTTTAAATTTCGTTCAAAGCCAGAGATTGTTAATTTTTTGAATAGGACAAACTCTAATCTTAAAATTGAAGACTTTGACTTCAGTAAGAAGAATGTTTTGGAGAATAATGAAACGGTCAAAGCTGCATTAACTGGTAAAACACTCAAAAAGAAGCCTGCTTCTGTAAAATCAAAACCACCAGTTACAAAGAAGAAAGAGGCTGCTTCAGCTAAGAAAGGCACCAAATTTGTGGTGAAAATTGTTTCTGAGAAAAAGAAAAAAACTGCAAAGAAAAGCACAGAAAAGGCTACTAAGACCAGTAAAGCTCCAGTAAAAGGGAAAAAGACAACTGTAAAAGTTGCTGCTAAAGACAGTAAGAAAAAGAAAGCTTAGTTAATTGTGAATGAATGTAAATCCTTCATGATGTGAACACCCATACATTTTCATTTTGTAAATAATTCGGTATGGTTAACTCATGCACATCCAGTTTTATGTTATAATATTAAATAAGCCATTCAGAATGTTATTTAAATCTTAGTTTTAATGATTTTTTCTTCTTTTTATTATTGTTCAATACAACTCATGTATGAATCCCAACTGAAAAAAATGTCATACATTTATAAATAAAAATATAATGCAAAATATTTTATAAGATAATTTTTTAAATTGATTTTTACTACTGGATAGTTTCTAAAATATGTGTAGTAAAAGTGCATTCATTTATTTCTTAAAATTAAACTGTTTTTTAACATTTATTTAACTAATGAAATATTTTAAAGTAAATGTTGAAAACATGTTTGTTGAATGACAACAGTAATTTTACTGTAAAAATTACTGATAAATGCGTTACTCTCTTTTAAATAAATAAAATGATGACATAGGTAGTAAAATAAAAGCCTGAATATTGTTGTAATTTGTTATTAAAATTCACCATATCTGAAATTAGATAATTTAATTGTAAATTATAGGTTTTAGTTACATGTCTTTAAAATAGTTTTTCTGTTTTTAACATTGTGCGATTTCTATGTACAGTGTTAAGTGTCACATGCATTGATTGTATGCTTAAACAACAAATAAAACTAGGCTTGATCTTTTGCTACAGTTTATTGTAATTTTTGATTTCATAACTTCTTACATTAAATTGATTTGATTTTATAGAAAATAGCTTCAAATGTTTTCTTGTATAGCAGTCTAGCATTTAGAGTTCCTTAATCAAGAAATTAAAACATGAAGAAATTAATAATAATATTTCTAACAAAAATTACTTTTGTACTTTAAGTGTAAAAATTTATTTTTAACTACAAAGAGTTCATATAACCAGATGAAAAATATAATACATACAAAGTATAGATTGTTCATTTAATTATTATATAATTCATTTCAGCTGATTTAAAAAAAAAACTAAATAAATTTTTTAAAACTAAACCTCTTTCAGAAATTATTAATAATAAATTATTAAACATAAACCAAATTTATATTTAAAAAAAAATTTCACAAGCCTTTTTCATTCTTTTAATCCCATTTTCATGGGGAAAATTTTGTGACTGTCTCAAAAGTTATTAATAACTTTTGAGACAGTCACAAAATAATAGATTATGAAAATTATTTAAAGGAAGAATAAGTAATGCATATTTTTAATGCTAATTTTTGAAAAAAACATAAAAGAGGGTTATTCATTTTAAATGTTTTTTTATAACATCTGATGCCTGTAATTCTATTTTTAATTAATAATTAGATTCAGTTCTGGTGACAGAAGTAATATTATAGCTTGATATTTTGGAACATTGCTGTTTATAAGTATATTATTAAAAAATGTTTTTGATATTAAGCTGTTGAATCACAAAATGAAGAATTAACTGTATTAAATGAAATTGACAGAAATTTAATTTGGCTAATTTGAGAAATATTTTATTTATGTATCATTTTATTTAATAATTTTTGAAAAATATGGGTTTAGCACATACCATGATTAACTTGAATACCATGAAATTATTCTTGGATAACAATAATTAGATCGGCATAGAGCATTTTTTAAATTGAAAAAATGTTTAGCTGGTTAAACTAATCATATTTGATTTTTGCTTAATTTACTGTACAAATTTTTACTGCATTATTGGAAAAATGTCTTAAATTTTTGCATGTATAAGTATTATTGTATTTGAATTATCTGTTGAAACTAACAATATGGTATCATATATTAAAAGATATATATATGTACTGCAGTATATACCATTGTGCATTTTCATCTTTTTTTTTTTTTTTTAAGCATCTTTTATTAGTTGTCTGGGGCCCTTGCATAAAAGGATTCATAATACGATAGTATGAAGTAGAAATCACACTGTTAGCATTCACTTTCGTATTCCTACAAAATATTTTATGCCAAGTAAAATTGTTATAAATCAAAATGTAATCTTGTTAAAATGTAATTACAAAATTGTGTCACTATATATTGAAACAAATCACAGGTTGAGTCTTAATAAAAAAAAGTTTGTACTGTTCTTAAGAATCTAATTACATATGTTTTATTCCATGTATCAGATTAAATGTTATTAAAAATGTATTCAATCTATTGATTTGATTATTTGCATATAAATTCAGTTTAAGGATTATCACACAATTATGTGTGCACATCTTCACAAATATTAATTCTCTCTATATATATTCAAGGTGGGAAGTTTAGGTACTTAAGCTGATGAAGGAGGGGGGAGGAGTATTGCCTTATTTGATTTTATCGGCTAATTATAATTTTCAAGAAAGGTAATAAATATTTCAAGCTGTCTGTAGCTAACAGCTTGTCTTCCAGATTTTTTATTAAGTATATAGATATTAATGTTACATGTACATTCTCTGCCTTCCTCTCCTTTTTAAATTTTACCTCGATACATGAATGAATAAATCATAATACTTCCAAATTAAAAGCATCTATATTATGAAATAAAAGTCAAAGTAAAAATCCTGCTTTGGACTAAATGGCCCAAAAGCGCTTTTTTAATATATATATATATATATTAATTTTAACATTGGCAAAAGCATTGATTGAATATTTTAAGGAATGAGTTTAAATTTCATCATAAAAAAAATTATAAATTTTGTGTTATATTAAAAATTAAATATTGTGCAGAGATGAAATTAATATCACTTAGAAGGCAAGGTTTTTTTTCCTTGTAGAATTCAATAAACATTTTTGTATGTTAAGAATTTTGAAAGATATGTTCACAGGTAAATTAATATTTATCCATCCTTCAATGGGTAAGTCTATTTTCATATTTGATTACACTTTGATACCTATTTTTTTAATACTTTTTCAAAACTTTCCTCTGAGAGAATCGAATTTAAAATGAGCACTAATCAAAACATTTTGATAATATTTTGCAACTTCATTAATTAGTAAAGCATCAAAGTGCAGCCTTTAAAACATTCAATGAAGTAATCTTTAACAATACAGTGAAAATAAATGCGAGTGGTTTCTGTGCCATGTATGTTAATGTTTTTATACAGAGATATTTTTAATTGACTTCATGAATATTTTGAAAATTTATAAAGTTATAGAAAATTTACTTTAAGTCAATATAATAGTCCATATATTTTGTAATAATTCCTAATATTATTTGTTTGAAATTGACTGATTTTATAGATAAAAATACTTTATTGGAAGAATGCATTTTCTTTTTAGCGATTTTTTAAAAATTTTATTTATTAGTTCAAACAATGATGAACCATGGAATTATGGTTTACTGTTATCTAAATCTTATGTATCACACTAAAAATATTATATAGGAATTTCAAAACACATTACTAGTATATTTTAATTTTGAAGAAAATATAAAATTAATACTAAAAAAGTTCTATGTTCTTTTTTCAGTTTGTAAAGTAGATTATTGTGTACTCCATTCAAAATTTTTCCATTTATTTTCCTTGTTGGATACATAGCTGTTAGACTTTTTAATTTATGTGCTCTTTTTTAAATGAAGTGGCTTTTTTATTTACAAATAACACTTAATTTACTTTGTTATTAGAGATCAATGTTACTAAAATTAATTTGACAAGGACAAAAAGATTTTTTTCCCAAAAAAATTGAATACATTTATGTATTTAACAAGAAGTATTCCTTTGTTTGAGCTATTTTCAATTTTTATTAATGGAATCACATTTGCTATTAATTTGTAATTTAATAGTTATAACAATTTCAGGAAAAGAGACCATTTTAAAATTAATATCCTCATTATTTCTTACTGACTAATTTGTGAAAAATGGCTCAAATTTTATATTTTTCTAATGAAGAAACAACCTGGATGCATCTTTTGAAATGTATTTGACCAATTAGGTGTTTACTTAGCCTTTTATTCATTAAAAATCTCCATGGGCATTTGGGAACATCTAAAAAGAGTCAAACTCAAAATTTGGACAATAGAATATAACAAATGAAAAACACTGAGAAATGAGACCTGTAAAAAGGAACAAAGTTAACATTAATCATATACATATATTCTTAGATTATAGAATATATTTAACATAGCTTCTTATAACCTTTGGTGCAAGAAAAAGATAGAAAAAAATATCTTTTGTTATTCTCTTGAAGGTTGAGAACAGATATGCTTGGGAGATTGTATGATCAGGTTTCAAAATTTAACGCATTATTACAAAATATTAAATCTGACATATTATTCTATCATATTATCAGACTATTAACCATTTGAGTGCGGCGAAGCGTTATCGCGCTCATTTGCCATATGCGAAGTACTCATCAGCACTAACTTTTTTTTAAAAAGGTAGGAAAAATCGATTTTTAATTTAACCTACAAGAAAGTTGTATGCATATATTTAATTGCCACCTTTTTATTATTGATGTTTTTTATCAGAAGTTGTAATTTCATTTTAGCAAACAGTATAAATAGGCATTTGCTAAGAAGTATACTGCTTTATCTTGAAAAAGAGAAGGAAATATATAAAAAATGCACAAAGCACTATAATATTACCAAAAAAAATATGTATAAACATAACATTTACTTAGCGATTAACTTATGATAATAAATACCTCAATTATTTAGGAATACTTACAGTGCAATGTATTGTTGGTCATTCAGATAATGAAATATTGTTTCATCGTTGTTAATGCAAATAATGGAACTGCATTTTTTTTTAATTGTAAGCTTTCACATTCAATAAATGTGATAGATTTTAGCATCAAATTAATAGTCAATCATACTATTGATGTATTATAATAATAGATAGACTATACTTTAAATTTATGGATGTGGAATGTTTTCTGACATATATCGTTTGAAGTGTAAACTTCTCACAATATTGGTATTGACAACCCTTCGAATACTTCAAAATAATGTGCATTTGGTTTCTTTGACATTTATGTATTGTGAATGTAGCATGTGTATTTTAGAAATAGATCACAAGCTGTTTCTCTGCGCTCTCAATTTTTTAATACAGTCGGACAGGGGAACAGCCTTAAAAAAAATCATTTCTTTTTTTTAACTGAATAATTATGCTCTCCTAAACAAGCGCGTTATATACACACATAATTTGTACATAAAATGCTGAACAAAAGTACGATTCACAATATTGTCCAGTATTTTGAATTAATCTCTTGAACTAATAGGATGGTTCTCTTCGATCTTAATAATGTAATGAATTTAAAACTGTTTTAGCATTTACCCAACAAAAGTTACAAATTACTGAAAATTACAATTGTCAAAAAGCAACTCATATTGATTAATGAAGTCTAATTTTAAGAAACAAAGGAAAAAGACTCAATTAATATCAGTATATTGAACAATCAAGAGAGGGAAGCAGTATATGAGATAAGTTAGTAATGTAAGTTGTGTAATTCTATGTTTTCGAAGACGATCGAGTTAGATTAAATTGATTCGCAATTCTTTATTTTTAATTTCGCGGTATTTTTCGTGGCTTCACTTATTTATTCATCTTGTAAATTATACAGATATTAAACAAATCCTTCCCACAGAATCAGATCTTTGATGAAATGATGGAAACGATTTGAATTCCAAGGTAACATTGGTGATTGTGAAAGCTTTTTTTCTTTTTTTTCTTTTTTACTTTGTGTTAAAACTCGGGAAGAATTTACACGGCAATAAAGTTGGTGTCATTAAAACGAAAATTTTGGAATTTCGAAACTATGAGCAATTTATATTTGGGAAGAAAATTTTTAGAAGTTATCATGGAAAAACGCAAAAAGTTATTTTTAATTAATTAAAATTTCGAAATACTATCATTGAGGAAATTTACAAGTAATTATCTTATATAATTAATAAAAGAACTAATTATAATTACTTATAATTATAATAATTGATGATGTATTACATGTAATTTCCTTCTGTAATTTTCTTTAGTTTTTTCAGTGCAAATTCCATTAAAATTCTTTGAAAATCCTTTTTTTCTTTTTTTCCCCCAATCATTTGATGTTTTTTGATCATAATAGCCAGAGAGTTCAGACGATCTGGATTTCTTGATGCAAAGTTCTACTCTTATCAATTTAGAAAAGAACTAAAATAAAAGTAGAATAATTAAAATAACTATCAAAATTACCAGAGAAAAACTAATAAAAGGCGTCATCATATTTTTGATTACAAGTTTAACATTGAAAATTGCGTAACATATGTTTATAAACAAATCAAAAGTCAGATATATGAAGACACGGATCTTAAAGTAAAATAATAAGGCTCTCATCTACAAAATTTGAAATAATATAATTTAAAAACGTGGCATTTCAATTTATGTTCATTATCTACATATTAACGACTTATTCTGTTTCGTTTACTATAATCATTTATAAAAATAGTAATTTTTGTAAAAAAACCACTAAAATTTAATAAATTAGAAAGTGAAAGAACTGGCATAAATCAAATAAATAATGTTAAAATGGCATTATATATATATATATATATACACTGAAGTGACAAAAGTCATGGGATAGCAGTATGCAAATATACAGATGGCAGTAGTATCGCAGCGAAAAAGTATAAATGTGTTAAGTTATTCATGTGAACAGGTTTTTAATTAAGAAGATTAAGATTTAATTAAGAGAATTAACAGACTTTGAACGTGGAATGTTAGTTGAAGCTAGATTCATGGGTCATTCCATTGCGGATATCGTTAGTGAATTAAACATTCCGAGATCCACAGTATCAAGAGTGTGCCGAGAGTATGAAATTTCAGGCATCACATCCCATCATGGACAGCGCAGTGGGCGACCACCTGCACTTAACAACCGAGACCGCCGACGTCTGTGTAGAATGGTCAATGTTAATAGACACGCAACACTTCGTCAAATAACTGCATGAATCAATGTGGGACGTAATGTGGACGGACGAGGGAAAGACTGTGCGGCGAAATTTGTCTTCCTTGGGCTATGACAGCAGAAGACCGACTCGAGTGCCTTTACTGACAGCACGACATCGCCTGTAGTGACTCTCCTGGGCTCGTGAGCATATCGACTGGTCCCTAGAGCAGTGGAAAACCGTGGCGTGGTCAGATGAGTCACGATTTCAGTTGTTACGAGCTGATGGTAGAGTTCGAGTGTGGCGCAGACCCCACAAAGCCATGGACCCAAACTGTCAGCAGGGCACTGTTCAAGCTGGTGGTGGTTGCATAATGGTGTGGGCTGTTTTTACATGGCATGGACTCGGTCCTCTGGTGTAACTGAACCGATCATTGACTGGAAATGGTTATGTTCAGCTGCTTGCAGATCACTTGCAGCCATTCATGGTCTTCAAGTACCCACACAACGACGGAATTTTTATGGATGACAATGCGCCATGTCACCGGGCCAGAACTGTTCGCGATTGGTTTGAAGAACATTCCGGACCATTCCAGCGCATGATCTGGCCACCTAGATCGCCCAATATGAATCCCATCGAGCATTTATGGGACATCATCGAAAGGTCCATTCGTGCCCAAACTCCTGCACCATCCACACTTTCACAATTATGGACGTCTATACAGACAGCATGGCTCAATTTTCCTGCAGAGGACTTCCAACGACTTGTGGACTCCATGACACGTCGAGTTGTTGCACTTCGCCGGGCAAAAGGAGGACCGACACGATATTAACAGTCATCCTATGACTTTTGTCACGTATATATATATATATATATATATATATATATATATATATATATATA
>JAOUZG010003783.1:296061-330111 GCA_026289955.1 Argiope argentata
GGGGGGGGGGGGGGATCTAGTAACATGATGCAATATTATGAAAACCAAATAGTCATAAGTTTAGTTCATATTTGAAAGCAAATTATTAAAATAGGAAATTTAACAACTATGTCTCAGATACTATTTGTTCTTTTGTATATTAGATCACTTGATAATTATAAATAAAAAAAGCATTTTTTTCTGAAAACTTGGCAGTAAATCTTAATTTCCACTTTCTTGTGTCTGCGTATTTCCAATTTTAATATGTGACATTTACTTTAAGTAATATTTCTAATGATTTGAAGCATTTAAAAATATTTAAGGAAGCATTCTGTTGGAAATTCTAGATTATATGCATTGATGTTAAACAATAAACGACAAATTTAATAATTTCCTTTATAAGTCTCTATCCAAACGTCATTTAAACACGTTTTTTTTAAGAATGCTATTTTTGCATAACATCGTGTAATCCCCAAGGATCTTAGTTTTTTTTTTACATTAAGGCAGCAAAGTTATATTTTAAGAACATTTTAAATTTAAATATGCAATAATCGTAATCAAGATTAGAGAATAAAATATATCCGCCAGCGGTTTTCAAAAGAGATTCTTAAAAAAATATATCAATTTAAGATATGGTGAACAATAAAATAAAATAATTCTGGTTACAATTTTTTAAATTTAATGTCTTGAAAAAATGCTAAAAACAAGCATATTGAAAAAATGTTAGAAATCAAAAACAAAATAAAACAGCAAATATCAAAAAGAGTGGCTTAGAAAAAAGCATATTTAAGTCTTCACATGAATTTAGTAATTGCTTATTTAAATGAAAGAAATTTATTCTTTTTCAGGTAGTGTTTTTTCCCGGAAGTCGAGTAATCGTTTATTATTATTATTATTATTTATAAAATGCCGTTTGAACTCAGGGAAAGGAATTGGCCGAGCCATCGTCACTCCCAGTTCTATTAAAACCGTTGCTTCTTAAAATCTGAACAAACCATGTAGTCGAGGACTTAAAGGTTTGCCTATCGAGGATGGTGACCTTCGGGTGATGGGGCCTCTAACTACATTCCTTGTGTCTGGGAAAGTACGAGAAAAGGACGGACCTCCCAAGTTCACATCTGCTGATTTTCTGTAAACCTTTTACCCACGCAGCGTTTAAATCAGCACGCATTTTAAAAGGGGCATTGTATCATAGTTAACACACTTCGAAAAACCGAGGGGAAAGTATCCAGGCGAAATTACTTTTTAAATAATACTTTTCTAGACTATTTTCACATTTTAAATCTTAATTCTTATAGAAAAAGTGACGCGTTCTGAAGGAAACTGATTTAAAAAGTTTTTTTGTATCATTTAAGAAGGCATCAACATTTCAAATGGAACATTTGCGAATAAAAAAATAACTTACTTGATACTTTGTGCATTTTATGATAACTATCAGAAATGATTTAATTTATTTTGTGCTTAAGATATAAAAAAGATTTAATTTTTTTGTAGTAAAAAAACCTTTTTCCCTAATAATTTTTTATTAATCATTTATTGATACACACTAAATCATATATTTGAAGTGAAGGAATATTTTAAATGATACTCTTTTTTTATTGTCAAGTTACATTAAATTATTGCCTGCTTTATTTTTGTTTAAAAAGCTTTCAATTTTTAGTAACATGGGAACAACAAATAGATTAGACAAGAATTTAACTCATTGGATTTTTTTAAAAAAATTCTTAATACTATACAAGAACCAAATCTGGGAAATGTTAATATTATTTAATTTATGTATTAAATTAGGAGAATTTTATGACCTATGTAATTCATATAAGAGTATCTTACAAGCTCGGCTTGATTTTTATAGTCTTAGTGAAAAAGATAAACCATAGATAGTGTCATGTTAAAGGAATTTCACTATAAAATTATGTTTGAATCGGGGGAAAAAATTTGCAAAAAACTGAGTTTTTTTTAAAAAAATTATGTAGATACTCTGAGATTCATGAGGATTATTGTCAGTTGGATTACCTTGTTAAAGGGTCAAATACACAAAGATGAGAGATGAATTTTATAAATTATGAGCTTTAAAACCTTTATAATTGTAATATTTATATTAACGAAATGAGGTATTAATCTTACTATTATTTTTTTAAATTCCTAAAGTATATAATATTGTAAGACGCAAACACTGTATTTACATGATACCGAATTTTCAAACATTTTCTATGAAACATGGCTGAAAATTTTACAATAGATACTTCGAAAAAATGCAGAATTTATTTTAATATATAAGAATGTAAATTTGAACGCCTTTTAGTTTCGATAATAAATGACAATCGAAAGGCTGGTTGCAACTTTTTTTTGGCAATTTATCTTCCTTTAATTTCAGAAATTTCCCTTCGATTTTTTAAATCTTAAGTTTAGATTGAAGGAGACTCAGTATACACTACTGATATTTTCTTGAAATGACGTTTTTGCTAATTTATGAGATTATGTATCTGGAGTCTAACGATCTCAGTTCTCTTTTACATACCTTTAAAATACTTTGTAGAAGAAGTGAAATTTTTTTAAATTGTTAATTTATTGAAGTTCTTTTCAATTACAATATTTTAAAGAAAGTCAGTTTAAAGCAAAAAGAATAAATAAGTATTTTAAATGTGAACATTATAAATTATTTCTCTATAAATTCTGAAGTCCACAAAATTTTAACAAACGAAGCATTTTTTTTTCTTTACCTCATTACCAACTATAATATTTAATGATATCTAAACAAATGTATTGATATATACGTGATGCAAGGCTTTATATACTCTTTTATAAAATTTAAAAAAAGTATTTAAATTCGCATGAATATATGTGCATCTTTCTCAAAATATTTTTATAAATCAATGAAGAAAAATTTATCATTGGCAATTAATTTAAAATGGTCCTTTAATTTTTAAAACAGCTTAATAAGCCATAATTCTGACTTTAAAAACTGTGAAATCCTTCAGAGTAACGGAATTCTCATGCTAACTAGGCATAGAAAATTTAATTATGAAATTATGAAATCGCTTCAATCGTAGATATTTAGTAATTATAATATTTATATCCAGTTAAGAATAGATATAAATCCCTACTAATTTTGTTTGAAGCATTGAATATCAGCAGAAACTTGTTTAAAAACACAAATTAATATTTTTCTGTGAAGATGAATGCGGAAGAAATCTAGTTTTCGTAAGATTAGTCAAGCCGCGTATAGCTTCCAGCGATGGGGAGAGTTGACTCTTTGTGAAATAGGAAGCTCACTGCGTGTGATCAAAAGGCCCCAACTAATTGTGTGTGGGGGGGAGGTCTGTTCCTGGAAAGAGCTTCAGTGGGTAAGGGACTTTTCAAATTCATGATTGACATCTGCTTCGAGAGCGTCCATTGGACAGATCGTATCGATTGTTACTTTCTATCATGATCCAAGACCTGAAATCGAAATATCAACCAGTAAGAACGTGTCAGTGATTTGAATCACACCCATTTTTGAAAAGTATTGATCACTGATATTTGTGACTTTTTGATATTGGTTACACAATAACCGTTTAAAAAATATTCGTCATCCCTACATGCACAGGTAAAAGTGCAAACGTCATCGATGTCCGTCGGTGATTTTTTAACCAAAAAAATAAGTAAATGAATGCTATCATGATTTCTTATTCGCTTTATCGTTTTGTTGACTTTCTACTAAATGGATGCAAATTATAGGCAGAATAGCCGACAATTAAATTAGAGGTCCGATTACCACTCGTTTTAACGACATCTGCCACTTCGATCTCTTCGTCGATGGTTAAAGAATAGTTTGTAAAATTAGACGCTTTTCACCTCGTCGGTTGTCATGCCAAATGTGAGCAAAATATGCTTTGAAAATATGATAGTTTCATCTCATGTTCGACAGTCTATCTACAGAATACCGACATCTGTTACATATATATCCTACATGACCAATCAGGAAAAGTCAGCAAAATATAGCATTAAATCTGGATTTTACTTCAATTTTGCTTTTTGTTATATGATACCACTATACAGCATAAAAAAACTTGCCATTTTTTAATTAAAATCAAAGAGTAAAACATGGCTCAACCAAGTGTTAGATAACATGCGCAGTAACACTTATCATGTGACTTCAACATCACGTGAAATAACTGAAACTTTTATTTTAAATTCTATGCGAAAGGCTATTGTAACTAAAAATTATATCATTAATATCCTTTAACTATTGGCAACAGCAATTTGTAAACATTAAATATTTAGTTTCGTTATCCAATAAGATAAAAATATATTGTACCGATTTGTTTTTTAGAAATTGAGTGCATTAAAAAAAATTTTTTTAGGAAAAAATTAATTAAGTTCAGTTTGTATAGATTGGGATCATGAAAGGCACAGCTTGGGCGCATGCGCAGATTTGACCCTATTCTTGAGGACATCATCACCACTGCAGAATGTGTCGGTGCCTGAGTAACTAGTGAATTGTTTTGTATTAAGGTTGCGGATGTGTGTCCGTTTGTTGGTTTCGTTATCGTGTAGGGGATGGAATTATCTCAATTTTGTTCGCCGTTCATTTTTTATGATGTTTGGTGTAGGATGAGATAGAAAAAATTGTGAATGCCTCCTATTTTAATATTGCGTATATTACCTTACACCTCCTGTAGTGGTTGAGTATAAATGTATTATATATATATACATATATAATAAATAAATAAAATATATATTATAAATAAATATTTTTTATTTGTATAGTAATTTTGTAACCTATCAACATTTATAAGATAGTATATACCGATTGTTGGAATATATTAAATTGTAGATATCTAGGCTGATCCTCAAGTTCAAGCAATTTTGTATGTTTTCTTGAGAAACACACATCCGGTAGTGTAAAAATACAAAAATATAACAAGATGCTAGTCATAGTTGGGATAATCCAATAGCAGTATTTCTTATCTATTCTTGTAATATACCACATCTCTAGTCTTTGAAAATGTTAGAACCCTCGTCGTCAGAAGAAGAAAGCGAAAATGAAACAGTCGAGGAAGAGAGTTCGGAAGCCACAGCGCTGTCTGCTTCTACGACAAATTTGGAAATCCCAAGGAGTGGTAGCATTACCCGTAGTGTATCGCCAGCAAGTGGGGTGGATAACTTAAGCGTGGTGAGCGCATCTCAGTCTCGATCCAACAGTCTAGCCCGGCCTTCTAGTCCCAGTCCATCTTTGGTTAGTGAAAAAGATAAGGAGAAAGATGATGTTGATAAGGCAGAAAAGGAAGAAGAAGAACGGAAGAAGCGTCTTCAGCTGTACGTGTTTGTTTTGCGCTGTATTGCGTATCCCTTTAATGCTAAACAGCCCACAGATATGGTACGTCGTAACCTGAAAGTCACGAAGCAGCAGCTGGAAACTATTCAGGGACGTTTCCAAGCGTTCTTCAAGGGAGAGACAAGTATTGCAGCTGACGAGGCCTTTAATAATGCAGTACAAAATTACTATGAAGTTTTCCTCAAAAGTGATCGAGTGGCGAGGATGGTTCAGAGTGGAGCATGCTCCCAACAGGATTTTCGGGATGTTTTCAAGATAAATATAGAGAAGAGGGTTCGCAGCCTCCCAGAAATTAATGGCCTTAGCAAAGAAACTGTCCTCACTGCATGGTTGAATAAATTTGATGCAATACTCCGTGGAGATGAGGATACGCGGAAACCTCAAAGTAGGTTACAGCAGAATGTTGCCTCCGAACTGATATTGAGCAAAGAACAGTTGTATGATATGTTTCAGAACATTTTGGGAGTCAAAAAGTTTGAACATCAACTTTTATATAATGCTTTACAGGTTAGCATGAAATCACCTTATTCCCGTGATTATTATGTCTTAAATGTATTATAAACATTATTATTAAGTAAATTTATAGATCTTTATCATTATGATTTTATAAAAAAGTGTTTCTTGACTTTTTATTGTTATTATCTTTTTAAATATCCTTATATCTGACAAGACACTGACAGGCAATTTGATAACTGTTTTAAGTTTTTATTACCATTAAAAAATTCTATATTATGTATTAGTGATTGAGTTTTATAAACTTAATAGTCTTACAAATAAATTATATAAAGTTGTAACTTTTTTGAAAAATTCTTACTAAACATGTTCATTTTTTAAAAAATTTCTCATTAAATTAGTGCATTGAGTTTAGCTAAAATTTATACTGCTTTGATAAAAAAAAAAACCTAGCACATATTTTCTTGTTTTTCTAATTTAAACTTATTTGTTCTAAGTTTAGCTAAAATTTATACTGCTTTGATAAAAAAAAAACCCTAGCACATATTTTCTTGTTTTTCTAATTTAAACTTATTTGATATAAGATCTTAAATTTTATTCTTACAATTTCAAAAGCTTTATAAGTTAAAGATTCAAACTGTCTGGATTGACCTTCAAAATTAATTTAATAATAACAAGGGGAAAAATCAATTTAAAACAACTAAATCTAAATAAATAAAAGTGTAATAATAATTTGTGCTATAAAAGGTTATGATCTTTATAAATAAAGTAAAATTCATTAATAGTTATATACTATTGAAATCCAATTTAATGAATACATTAAACAAATTTTGTTCATTAAATGTGATAAAACATAAGGAAGGGTATTGTATGAGTTTTATAACAGTTAAATAACTATTTTTTAGTTAAGGGTTTTGTATCTATATAGAAAAAATATTATTTTAGGTATGGATATATCTATTGAATCAAAATATTATAGATATTTGAAATCATTTCATTTATTTCCTTCCGAGCAGGCATTTTTAATATTTAATTGTATTTTATATCATTCTTTAAAAATCTTCATTAATTTATGGGCACTTTTAATGGTAAAATCTATTTTTTTTGAGAAATGTTAATATTTAAACTTTTTTTATTAGTTATTAGAATTTTTATACTATTTCTTCATTTGTAGTACTAATTTTTATAGGAGTAAAAAATATAATAGGTATGATTTTTAGTTTTTTAATCTAATAGATAATTTACTGTTTAATAATAACATATATTTTTAGTATTTTATGCATTGATTTTAAACAAAAATGTTTGAATTATTTTTTTTATATATATTTAGGAGAATATTTAGTTGCTATTTGAAAAAGGATAATGTATCGTAGATGTAAAAATAAAGTTTTGATGTCATAAATTTAAAAATAATGTAATGTTTCATTGTTTTTATGAAATAATTATCTTATTAAGAAAAATAATTTAATTTTTTTTCAAATATTCAGTTGGGAAAAAAATTCAAAATAATAATAAATACTTGTACTATAATTTTAAATTACTTAAATTAGTTAAACTATTTTATGTTCCTATGTAGAAAAGAAAACCCTTTTAAATGTTTATTTATTCATAAGCAAAGCTTCTCTTTAGATAAGACAGCTGGGAAGAAACATATATAATTGACTTTTTTAATAACTGTTTTTTTATAATGACTAATTTTTATTTTCATACTGATTACATAGTGTTTTTCTTCATAACTAATTACAATCTCAAATTAGTATTAAATTTAAAATGAAGTTTTGAGTAAATTCTTAGTCCCCCCCCTAGTTAAGATAAAAAATTTCTTTTGAATAAATTGTGAGTATTTTTTAAATAAAAATAGGGATTATAATTAAAAATAAATTCTGCTCTCTTTAGAACCGGAAGCTGATGCCTAAGTTTGTGTTAAAAGAAATGGAAATATTGTATATAGAAGAGTTGCGTTCTTCCATTAATCAACTAATGTTAAATCTTGAAAGCCTTCCTGTTTCCAAAGGAGGAGCTGATGGGAAATATGGTCTTCAAAAACTGAAAAGATATAATCACAGGTGATTGATTTTATTTTTGCACTTGAATTATATGTTTCTTCTTTCTTTTCCTCTTTAAACAAAGTAAATGAAAATTATAGAACAAGTTCACTTTCTTAAATCCTTAGTCTACATATTTTCTGAAATTAATTTAAATTGTTGAAAATTATTTTGTTTATTACATAAAAAAATAGAGTAAAAATAATTGTCATAATATTATCTCTTAAATGCATCTAATATATGAAAATTAAGCTTTATATAAAAAGTTAAACTCAATACTTCTCCCTCCTTAAAAGACAATTTGAAAAGGAAAATATGCTTTTATATATATTGTTAAAATAATCTTCAGTAATAATAAACAATACAAGTTAGATCTTCTATCACTGTTAAATTTTTATTTCTTTTTTTTAAAAACTCTTTACAGTTATTACTGTATAACAAAAGAGAAAAAAAGGACTAAGCCTTGTTCTATATTTTTCAGATAAACTTGCACTGTTCTTTGTCAGCTGTTAAAAAAATGCTTTGCAAATTCTCCACTTTAAATGCAAATAAAAATTTATTACAGTTTTTTTAGTTATCAGATTGCTTCTTTTTATTTCAGCAACTCTTGCTGTGCCTTTAGTTTATACTTTCTATTCATCACAATTGTATTAATATTCACTTTTTCTTCTTCTTGCTGCCGAATACAGTCGATCAAGGTAATTTACTATTATGTTTTCTGCTTGCTTTTAAGTTCTTGTCTTTATAGTTTTAATTGCTTATTGTTTAATAATTAATCTGTGAAAGGATTGTGCTACTTATGTGTGACTTCATACTATGTTTATAAATTATATCATATATAGTCCATTATTGTAGCACTAAGAATAAACTGTACTGTTCTAAGAATAAACTATGTCTATATTTTGCAGGATTTATTAAAACTGCTGGAGGTATATCTGGAAAGAATATTTCTGTTTCAGTATTTTCTAGAAAATATTATTTCATCTATCAAAATAAAAGAAATGTAAACTCATTTTATTTGATACTTACTCTGATATGGTTATTTAATATTGGAGAAAAAATATTCAAGTAATCAAATTAAAGGATATTACTTTCTAAATAAAATTTGACTTGCATACTTAAGTTATAATAATTTATCATGCCTAAACAGATAGATTTTTCTAGTCTATTTAATATTATATATTTCCTAGCAATATTATCGTTATTGACACTGCTGTTCAATTAGCATAAATTTTTATACATAAATTTTTATATTTAGGAAATAAGAAATAGTATTTGAATTATATTAACTGATAAAATATGTGATTCATTTTAAAGTAAATTTTAATTCAGCTGAAATTTTCTGTTATAAAATATATTATTTTATTGATCTGTTGATTGCTTCTATTGGCAATCAGCAGAGCCTGACTAAGATGGGGGCATACAGGCATATTCTATGTGGGGCTCCATCTGACCTTCACATCAGATGGAGCCCCAAATAGAATAGAAAGTTTATTTTATGTTTCCTTCTTTAATGAACTTTTCTTTAAAAAGATATCTGTTAGTTTTGTGTTAGCTTCTTCATTAATCTATTGTATGAACACAAAATAAAAAATCCGTTTCATATCAAATATTAAAGTTAAAATAACATTGCTTTTCAAAGACAAAAAAGGAAAAAGGGAATCACCAAACAAATTTTTGACTTGAGCCCCAATTGAGCTAAGTCAAACCCTGGTAACCAACTAGTTTGCTAAAATATATTGTGTATATTTAGTTTAAATCAAATATTCTTGAACAAAAAATTAATAAAGTTAATTTTCTTCAATTCATAAAACTTCATAATGTCATTTAAAACTTAAGTCGTCTTTAGATAATCTGTTTTAAACTATGCATTCTTTTGCAGTAATACAATTCTGTTTTTAATTATAGATATAGTTAACATAATCTTTCTTTAGTGACCTTTAGCAGTATAAGAAATTCATACACTTAAATATTTAATGAAAAAATGAAAATATTTTTAATTTCATTGCAACTGTGAAATCTAGTGTTGAAAATCATGTTTAGAAATATTATTTAAAAATTGCAAAAATTCAGAAAAAAAATTGCACAAAAATGAAATTAACATCATCATCATAAAAAAAAAAAGTGGCAAAATACTACAATTTTATTTAATTAAAAAAATCCTTTTCTAAGTGCTCAATTCCTTTTCGTTTTCTAAATTATATTTGTGCTGAATTTGATATCTCTAGGCCCAATTGCCTATCCTGTAAAATGTGATTACAAGTACAAACACCTCCTCCTGCAAGAGTAAATAATTTTTATTCCTTTGTTTGGGCTTTTGAAATTTTTGTATGCCAAAACATTTATTTTTCCTGACAGTTATATTTTCTTCATTTCTTGCTTTAAAAAAATCATTAAAAAGTGGGAAAGAAATAAAACATGTAAAATCAACAAGCAACAAATATAAATTATTAAAATTATTTCCCCCTTTTTTGGTCCATTAAAAAAACATAAATTTAATTAGCTATATATTTTAAGTAGATATATAATATAATAAATATAGTAATTTCATTGAATATATTTTCTTAAAGATATTTCATCAATCAATCATCAGTTTCTTTTTATTAATAATTTTTATATATATTTCTAAATTGCACTGATATGTGTATGCTTTTTTTATAGAGATAAAGTAAAATATTGAATTTTTGTAGTATACTTATTAAATAAATATTCATAATCTGAAATATTTAATGCTTGAAAAACTAATTCCCATTTTCGATTTTAGAAAAAATTATGAGTTTAAATCTATTAGTACCCAGTTTTATGATTCTGAGAAAAGTAGAATGAACCAGTATTATTAAGCTATAAATTTGTCTTCAAAGCCCATATCTTACTGAAGTAAAAAGAAAATTTTTGTTGTTGGTGGGGAGAAGTGAGGGGAGGAGCGGGGGATTTTTATTATAGCAATTTATTTTGCTGAAGGCTATTTGAAGGGTATAGATGGACATGTATTTAAAACTTTAATATTTAGTTAACCTTTTTTGCTCACAACAAGTCATTTTCAAATATTAAACAGCATTCAATAAGAGATCGATAATTATAAGTTTTTGTTTGGGTATGAGTTTATATTATTAGATTAATTGTAAAAAATTTCTTAGAAGTGTTTATATTTAAGAAATATTTTCTGTTTCTCAGTTTGAGTATTTTTTTATATTTAGAAAAAAGGGGGACCCCCCATTTTTTAAAAATATTGTTTTTACTCTTTTCATTATTTCTACATTTTTTACACTCCTACTTTAGTTTTTACCATAAAAAAAGTAATTTCATTTAAATTTACACTAAAATTTCAGTAATAATTTTTTTACATACTTACACTATGATATATTTTCATCATGAGTTTTTAAGTACATATTTGATGCAGGAATTTTTTGAAAAATGAAATTTTGTTTTAAATATAAAGCATTTTGATGCATTAAGAGAAATGTTGGAATCTTTTGATATTGTCTTTTAGGGAGGTAAGACTCGCAATTATACTTTTTGCTGTGTTATTTAATATGCATGTGTACATAGAATAGAATTTTGGTCAATGTTTTAGTGCATTGGTCTCAGTTGAATTTTTGTATAGATGGATATGCTTTCAGCTGACCTAAAACCCAAAACTCATGCATGTTGCAAATGCATCTGTTGAAGCCTGAATTGCTTGAGATAAAAAAAAACCTTGTACTGTTAGTTTTAAATAAACGAGATAAAGAAGGATTTAATAACAAGTATGCATATGTGTCAAAAATTGAATAATCTTACGAAATTAATTTTGCTCTTATAGCTCCCATTGTATGATATGTTAAGCAAATTTATTCAAAAACAAAAAAGTGAAATTAATCCTTTTTAATTTTAAAAATTGTTTTTTTAATCAAATTTACTGATAAAGATTTATATATCTCTTTTAATTTCATTTCACAAATTTAAACTATAATCTGTTAATATTTTTCTACTTATCATATTTAAATATAATATTAGAATATACAAACAGATTGGAGAGGTAATAAAAAATTTATTTTAGTCATTTTGTTTAAATTTGAATATTGTTGAGACACTTTGTTGCATATAAGATAGAATATTAAGAGGTTTTAAATAACAAACAATCAACTTTATTTTTATAGTGTTCAGTGAGAAAGTTTTTCTACCATTATGTTTTTTACTTTAAAATAGAGCAGCCTTTATACTCATTTTATCTCTAGAATTAGAGAAATGTTTATTTTATGGTTGCATATTGAATTTCTTTGTTCTGTTTATAGAATTTGGATGTTATTAGTGTAATTTTTATATTTCAAATTAAGGTCAGCTGAATGAATATTTTTTCATATTTATGTAGTCTAAAAGCAAAATGTAACAAAAAGTTAAAGATTTATTCTTTAATTTCAACTATGCGGTTCATTGCTTTTTTAAGCTATTCAGAATGCATCCATTATCTATTTATTAAAAAAAATATGTAATTGTTTAGACCTAAGTTAGTTCCTTTTTATTTCATTGACCAATTAAATTTATCCTTTTTTCCCCTTTCTACGCTGCTTGTAGTCGACGCCGTTCTTCTGTTCTAAGGCAGGTAGATCTGAGTAGAAATTATTTTTGCTTGAATTATTTGATATTTGCATGTGTATAATTTGTAGTCGCTTTTTACTTTATGGTGTGAAAGAAGCCAAGATGGTCCATAATTCATATTTATATCTTTAAAAATGTTTTGAAAATTTTACCATCGTGTTTCAGATTAAAGGCATCTCATTTTTTTTTCTTTTTTGAGTTATATTTGTGACTAAAACTTTTTAGTATACAAACTTATGTTGAAAAGTATGATGTATGATTCTTTCTTACTTGATTTTCAGTTATGCTGGATCAAGTAAAAATTTAAAACAATAATTAGAATAATCTTTTGAAATTACTATAAATTAAGTTTAATATTTACTGCTAGTATAGAAATCTGTACAAGTGCATTAAAAAAATCTTGTATCATTATTTTATTTCAAATATCGAAAATTTTATTTTTTATTGATGAAATCAGTAATAATAAATATTAACTAAGCCAAACTGTTATGCCTTTTTTTCTTTGGCTAAAATTTTAAAGCATGTATATCAATTTATTGAATACATGCTTTATCTATTGGATCTTAATATTTTCTTTTTTTATAGCACAAATAAAAAATGATTAGTAATTTTATGAATTTGATTTTACCAACCGTTCCATTTTTTTAGATATCTATTCCTTTTTTCAAAGTTGAATATTGAATATTCTGTCATGGCATATTTTTGAAGCATAGTCAAAAAACATTGTTAAAATTCTATTGTATTTTTAAATAATTTGTGTTAAAAACTCCAAGAAACAACTGAACTATGAAACTTTTTTATAGTTTAATTGAGCTTAATTTGATAAATTTACCTGTGATATTGAATTTTTAAAAAAAAAACTTGCTAAAGCAATTATTATGCTATATGCCAATTTGAAACAATATACTAATATGCTCATTTTTGAGCATCAGTATGCTGATAGCCTAAATTTCTTTTTAAAAAATTAAGTGAATTTTTTTTTGTGATTACCAAAGTATTGTGGTATATATAAATAAAAATTAAAGTTTAAAAAATTATTAATTTTATTAAAAGATGAATTATCAGTATCTAAGGGTTTGATTGATATTTGTATGTACCAAAAGGAACTTCTCAGTTTGGTAATTGAATGAATGAATGAATGAATGTAATGTTATCTTAAGCATTTAGAATGAATTTAAGAAGATTAAAGTAATTAGCATATATATATATATATATATTGAAATGCATTTTTATGTTAAATATGAAAAATCATTTTCCAAAATTATAACCAGAAATGGCAGTTGAAATTTTTATATTTTAAAGATATAATCAGATTTTTGGACCATTTTGCATAATGCATTTATATATAATCCTGAATAAAATGATGTATTTAAATTAAGCAGTATTTTGAATGATGTCTTTTGTTTTCAGATTTTTACTAAATTATTCGTATCTTATTCGAAATATAATAAGTTATCACTCTATTTATTTGCCTTAATTTTGTTTGTAATTTTTACTTGAGCTAATATTATGCCTTCAAGAAAATATTAAAAAGAATTAAATAAATTAAAATAGTTCATTAATGTTTTAAAATAGATAAATTATTAATTAATATAACATAAAATTTAAAAGTTATTAATTATTTGTATGGTGCTTGTTAAACTGTATCTTTTTGATAGTGATATGAAAATATTTTAATTATTAATAAGTATGTTAATTTTTAATAATTAAATAAATGTTTTAAGTATAATAACTTTTTTCCAAATCAAAATAATTTCTTAAAATAAATTAAAGTTTCTATCGAGTTTAGTTTATTACTCATTGAAAACTATTTTTGATGCTGATATATTAACAGGAATGCATGCTATATTGGATGTGTATGTCAAAAAGATGCAATTTGTAATAATTGTGCTACACTTTTCATACTAATTTAGCCTTTTTTTCCCTTTTGCTTAATGTAATAAGCATGATTATCTTAGGAAATAAAAATATTTTCTTTATCCCTACATTATAACATGCTGATTTTACATGTTAATTCTTTTAGACAAATATGTTTTTGCATATTATATTAGTTTATTTTTGCTTGAAAAGCATTTTAATAAATGTGATCTATGTTATTATTATAATTTCTCATTGATAAATTTTGCCTTATTTTTAGCTATTTCTCAGCATCTGCAAATATATGGCCTGAATGCAGCCCTCTTAAAATCCTAATGTGCCTGCAAGCTCCGCTATGGATTATCATTTACAATGCATTAGTCTTTTCTTTCACTTACATGTAGGCTTTATTTTCTTTTTGCTTTGCATTGCATTTTAGTTTGCATGTATTGATAAAATTTGATTGACAAGACTTTTTAGTGGCTTCTTGAGCACAGAATGAGTAATTTTGAATAAAAACTATTTAATAAAAAATAAAATATTGCATAATCCATTTGTATAGAATTTCATTAATCTGTATGTATAAATTTCAAAATGTTAATATTTTTTTAAAAAAAAAACACACATTTTTAAAAAACCTTTAAGTGCATGATCATTAAAATGCATGAAAATAAAATGGCATGCTAAAGAAACTAAAAGAAAATTCCCTTATTATATAATTATTTTTATCTTCTAATTTATAAAATATACATTTATCATTTTTGTAGCTATTAATGTTTAAAGAATTTTTAAAATGGTTATCCCAAATGGAATTCAGACTCTTCATTTAAAGTTGCAATAGTATTTGGAAAATTCAAAGTTTTTAAACAAATTTTGTATACAATTGTAAGTATTTAAATTAGAAATTTAAAAATAAAAAAATTGAGATTTCAAGGACAAATAAAATTGTATAGGATTTTTTATTTTTAAAGTACTCTTAAATTCTTATTAAAAACTCCTTTGTTTTTTGCAAATGTTTTGTAAGGTTTCATTTCAAAGATTTTAACACTATATGTCATTGACTGTTTATTGTCTTCCCTTTTTTAAATGCTGTAATGATTATTGTTAATTTTAAAGTTCTTTATCATTTTAAAATTATGAGTTGTATTTAAAGTAATTTTTTTAAAAAATCCACAACTCAGTTTTTAACCAAACCTGAATATTAATAAAATCTGAATTTTGGAAAATGTTTGAAAAAATTTGCTTAAAAATTTGTATTCCTGGTTGCCATTTATGAATTAAATGTTTATAAATATGTTTAAACTCTTTTAAACTTTTAGATCCTCCTTTTTATGATAAAATTTATAAAATTTACTATTAATATTCTTTTAGTCATTCATCTTAAACTTACTTCAGAATCTATTTTACATTAGATTTAATTCCTTCTAAAAAATAGCTGTTTTATTTCTGAAATGACTTGAATTAATGCCATATAGTAAACAGTGCTTGGATTTTTTGGGGGGACAGGGGGTTACAAATTAATTTGAAGAAAATTTATCAATTTAGAAGTTAATTATTTTATTTAATTTGAAATAAATCAGAGTACAAAACCTATACAATTTAGGAACACAGGATAGGAGAAAAACATACTTCTGTCAAACTCAAAAGTAATGTACTATCAAAGATTATTTTTAATTCATAAAACTAAAGCAATTTTAGCATTTCTTCTCAATCAAATCTTGCGCTTTATTTATAAATCTGATCATTCTCAAAAATGTTCTAACTTTTTTTTGTATCAATAAGTTTATGTAACTGTTTTTGCATTTAAAATGACAAAGTTCAATCTTCTTTGTAGTTAATATTCTATTTATAACAATGCTTCTTACAAGGTTAATTATTTGAACAGCTTCATAAGAGATTTTATTTCACAGTTAAAACATTGGAAAATGTTTCAAAGCCATAAAAGGTTATTTAAAGTTGCCTTATATTCCATTTCAGGAGAGAATAAAGACCATATATTGATTTTCTATTTGTTGTGATATCACCGATTTGATGAAGTTTCAAAAAAATCTTAAATTCTTTTACTTGAACATTAATCAATAGTCAATGTTTTTCTTTTCTTTTTCTTTCAAATAACATTGAAGTCAATTTGGATGTTTTCGATTTGTATCATTGATACCATCTTACAATTTCTTAAGTAACTGAAAAAACTCTTAAGTTTGATTTTTTCAACTATATAAGCATATTATAGTAGTTGTATATAATCATTAAACAATTTTTATTTATATATATAACTTATATAAGCATAAACAATTTACTAGGACTTAAGATTATAAGATTGTCCCTGTTAAATTTGGTGAAAAATCAATTCAAAAAGATTCTTTATAATTCATTTGTATTTGGATTATTTTGCAATTTAAAATTGATAAGTGTGGTAGAAATTTATTTAGATTTCTTCATATTACACCTCATTAGAGAAAAACTACATTTTTAAAGTAATGAAATTCCTAGTAGATCTTTTTCTCTAATTGAAAGAAATATTTCACAACTCCCAGAAATTTTATCTGAAATTTTTCTGGAAGTTACTATTTGATACTTTTACTTTCATAATTTCCCATTATAGTAATATCATTTTCATGGGGGGGGGAGTTTTCTTGGCTTTTTTTAAAGTAATAATGTAGAAATAATTATTTGTATCCTAATTTTACCATTCATTCATAAGGATACTTAATGTTACAGTTTGAAAATTGTTTTAAATGCTATGTTGATTTGTAAAGTTAGTACATAATTTTTTCATTTATAGAAAATCCTAAACAGATATATATGTGTCAGAGTCATGTTTGCCATTTAAAAGTGATGCTATGATATCCATTTGCTGAAAATCTTACACTTAATAAATTCCTCTGTAAGCTTCTATGTAAATGCTACAATGTACTTTAATGTTACTAATTTTTACTATTCTCAACAAGAGCTTACTGCCTGCTGTTGGACAAATGCTGTTTTGCATAACTTTAGCAGGAATTAAGGATTAAATTTTACTGTATATGTATTTAAAATTTTGGTGCATGCATGTTAAAAAGTTTATCAATCTTTGCCATTTTGCTACATTTTTATGTTTGGATTTGGAAAATCGTTTTCTCTTTTAATTCTTTTATTAAATTTTATATAGGTAGAAATCAGAAAATCTATATTTTATCAGTGAATTATTTAATATTATCATTCAAATTTTAAATAAAGAACTGTATGATTTGATTATTTAGAGGAATTGAAGGCAGCTTTTATACCTATCATAGGAAGAGATTGAATTTATTCATTTCATATTCTATTGTTTTCTATTATATATTTTATTTTAATTCCCATAAGCAAAATGTGGCTTTATTGTAGATATGATTTGAAGGTTATCTTAATTTTAAGGCAATAGAAATAAATTTTAAGGAGGATAATAGTTTATTCTTGCTAAGCATTCTTGATAGTATATTTATATATTATGTAAACTAATCTTCAACATTATGTTTTTTTTTTTCAAAGTAAAATCTCCAAAATATTTTTTGAAAACCTAAAAGGTAATAAATTTGAAAATTAAAAAATCCAACTTGTATAATGTTATTTAAAAAGTACTTCATTTGTTTTCAGTGATATTAAGAATAATTCTTAACTTTTTTTTATTTTATTTTATTTTCTTTATTTTATCCTGAGAGGGTTTATTTTTTTCATATTAAAAATTTGAGCTACTGCATTCATTTTTAAATATTGAAACTTAATAATATTTTCTCTTTTGTGGAAATTCTTTTTCTCAAGTTTTCATAACTTTTAATTTTTGCATTGCTAAAAAAAAGCTGGTGATTATATTGCTTTTCTTTATTTTTTTATATGGCAAAATAATTCTAAAAATAATTGTCTGTTTAAGATGTAATCTTTTCAAGAAATATTAGTAGTTACACATTTCTTTTCATATTTCATAAATAATATCAGCTGATGTACTTCACATTCACAGCAGTAGAACACATACACATTATTAGCATTGCCCACTATATTTATCATTAAACTGTTTTTCTAAAAAAATTATTTATATATTCTATGTATTTATATTGTTTTTATTCTAGAATTATTACTTTACTGTAAAATATTATTATAAGTTACAGTAAAATATTAATATAAGCTCACTTCATAGATAGTTTAAAAATATTTATTAGTTGGATGCGTTTATAGTAAATAATTTTGGCTTTTTATCCATTGATATAAATAAGGTAAATTTTAAAGAAGATTCTGTTATTAAATTATACATATAGTACATTTTATATACACATTAATTTTTCTGTTTAAAATGATATTGAAAATTTTTAAATATTAAATCTAACACGATTCTAAAGGAGAAATCGTGATAAAAATAATACAATACTAGCATCTGCTTTTGTATTCAATTCTGCAAAAAAAGGTTTATTTATATTTTAGGAGCCAATCATCATTATCAAAAGAAGCTTTAACTGGAGAAGACGGAGAAACTTCGCTCTCTAAGCTTGATGTTGTTCTTTCATTCACATTGGAGGTAAAAGCAATATAAATTGCAATATTATTAAAAACCTACTCAAGTTTCATTATTCTACTTGAAGATATGTAAATTATACATTTTCTGATTCTGAGATTCTGACCTGTACTTGAAAAGTTTAATTTAAATTGAAATCTGCTGACTAATTTTTCTTATTTAACTTAGAGTTCAAAGAAATAATTTTGAGCAACACATTGACTCCTTGAAAAGAATAGAGTGAAGATGCAGTTTATGTTTGATATTGTTAGTCTACTCTAAAAACAGTCCATTTTGCCTTTGAACTAAGCACAAATTCTGAATCTTTATATTCGTTTTACAGTACATTCAATAGCAAATAAAATGCTGATGTAATCCAGAAGTATCGAGAGGGATTACTGTTAAAACTTTCTCGTAGTGTCTGATTTTGGCTCAATATTAGGATGTCTGTTCTAAAGTAGATCTGTTGTTGCATCAAAATAGGTTGCTAATCAGATCAAACAAAATAAGAAACTTTTAAAATTAATGCACTTTCTTTAACCTTTTAACCACCGAAACTTAAAGGAGTGAATTTATTTTTATACAAACGCTAGTATCTATTGATTTGAGAGTATATAACAATAATTTATAGTAAAAATATCAAAATTTGGCTTAGCTTTTGAAAAATCGGGTGTTGCTTCCGCGAAACATAAGCGGAATAAGGCTACGAAGTTGAACTGAACTTGTAAGAATTTGCTCCAATTTGTCTATGCTTTTGAAAAAAAAATGCCATTAAAAGAAATTAATTTATTATTGGATTTATAAGTTAGCATATAACAAACTTGTATGAATTTACATGCGAAAACTTTCACAACAATCGTGATGTAATGCAATTTTTAAATCGTTGCATCCGTATATTGTCTGATTGTGTTATTGCTTGCAACGCAGTCTTCTATTGCGCTCCGATTTTATAATAAAGTGGCTACACTCTAAATGTTTGTTACTAATGTTGAATTTACTACTTCTTCCGAGGCTGAAATACAACTATCGAAATCTCCTTTCTCAAAAGGAGTTTTCAAAAGAAGTAAGAAACCTCTCATCTAAAATCCAAGAGCGAATTTTTAATTTCGGTAGTTGATAATTTTGACAATTTCCATCCATTTATTAAGGCAACGTCAATGTAATTTTTAAATATTGGCCACCATTACGCTTTCCCGCGAACTTCTATTCTGTATACTAAATTATCACATTAATCGACTCCTCCGATTGTGACTTTATTTTGATCAATAAGATGCGGTTGAGACACCAACACTTTTTTCTTTTCCGTACTTAAATAACGGGAAACCTTGTTTACGGGTAGAATCTTACCAAATGTTGAAAAAGAAGTTACAAAAGAGCTATCGTTCCAACGAACAAAAATCACTTTGTTTTCCTCTTCGTACTGAAAATTGTAGTAACCTCTAAATTTGTCTTATCTACGAGAAGTGAAAATATATCAGTACTAAAAATAGATTTAAAAAACTCTCCCCAAGTTTTGCCTTCTATTTTCATTTTTATGCTTTCCAATCTATCTTTTCCCTCATTTTTTTTGGCTGAGGTAAATTTTCTGGTTCCTTTTCCCTCTTTAACTACTTAACTGTTTTATTTTCTTTACCATCTAATAAGATAACTCCTTCTATTTTGGAAATATTTTCTTATTTTGATTCAAATGGAAATCCATTAAATACTTGACTGATCTATGTTTCCGAAGTAATTTTAATATTGAATTATAATTGTTATGAATGCTCTATTTTTTGTTTACAACTATCAAAATTCGATAAATTGATGCACGTACGGAATAGAGGCAAAACAGTTAAGCGGTTAAGTGTTCGTTTGACTACTACTGGTCTTCGGGAGATTATATTTCTTTTTTGTGTATATTTCGATTTGTCCTGCTGTACCATTTTCTAAAACATAACCAGTTCCTTCTTCATCGCTAGCTTCTGCAATTTCTGGTGGAAGAACTACAATGTCGATGTCATCTTCTTCTGAATCAAGTTCTTAAAATTTATTTAGAGCTTCATCTAATGTAATATATTTTCTTTTTGGCTTTTCTATATGCGTAGAATGAGAAACACACAATCCGTCGATCGACAATTGATCTCTCATTGTGAGATGAAGTACCTTGTTCTCGCTGACATTGCGTCAGTGCAATATGTGTTTTCCGTCCCCCCTCCAGGTAACAGAAAGAAGCAGACAAATGAAATATTGTGGTAGACTGTAACTTTGTCTAAAAGTAGATAACATCTAACATTCATGTCTCTTTCAAATTACTTTCTTTTAAAAAATCCAAAGTCAACAGTTTTGGATGAAAATTATCTCAAATTTGTCGCTTGTTTTAAAAAATAAAATTATTGATAATGTTGAATATTGTTTCACAGAAATATTCTTCGTTCTTTGTCCAACTTAAAAATTGCAATTTATGTAAAATTTGTGTGGCCATTAAATTTTCTGACGCATTTATTTTGACCTTTGCGTCAACACATCAATGGTTAATGGGTTAATATTTTTATTATTGAAAGAGTGGTGTTTAAAAAATTTTCATTCTTAATACCATTGTACTAACATTGTGCATACATTTTGACTAAGCAGTATCGTTAATTTAGGAAATATATGCACTTATTAGAATACAGAAAACAAAATATAATCTTTTTTCATAATTTGAAATTTTTTTCTTTAATATCATTACCAGAAAACTATTATGTAAATTTTAAGGTAAGCTCAAATCTTTATCTAAACTCAATTTTACTACTCAAAAATTTATTTGAGATGATATAAATAGATTCGGCTGGTGTGTAACAAAAATGAATTGGTTATAGTTTGTGCCAAACTTCTTAAAATAGCATTGTCTCATTGTATTTATATTTTACTTTTGTTTTAAAAATCATTGTTTTGTTGTATGGTCCTGAAAATTTAAGATTCTACTACTTCATTGTTATATCTTTTTTTTTTTTTTTGAAATTTTAATTTGTGGGTTAAAATCTTTGTAATATGTACCTTATGCTTATAATGAAACATTGCTATTTCATCAATTAATGCTAAGTATCAAGCCATGCTCTTAACAATAAATATAGCAGAAAACATTTACAAAACGCTCTTTGCAGTAGAATGTAATAACGGTCAAAGATAATTGGTTATTAAAACCTCCATGGTTTTTAGAAAGTGTTATTTACATGATTCCTCACCTCTAGAATTAAAAATAAAAAATCTAAATAAAGACCTTTAGCAGAAATTTTGACTGTTTAAAAATTTTGGCTAAAAAAGCTTGAATTCAAGTGAAATAATACATTAAAGATGCTTCTAATTTTTTTTTATAAATTCATTAATTAAAAATTGTACAAATAAAATAATTAATTATTTTTGTACTTGTACATTTGATTTTTTAAATTCATATTTCATTATTGATATTTTCAAAATCAATTCAGGCAAATGGAATATCATAGTGAAACCCATAAGATAAAAAAAACTTTCATTTACAGATTGTACTTTCCAAGGAAATTGTTTGAATTAAAAAGTATCATAAGATTATTTCAGAATTTGATTGTCTTTTGTGTTACATGTCAATCTTCTAGTCAACACCTGCAACAAAAAAAAGCAATATTTTTTATCATTTGTTAGCTTTTAAAAAAATGTTCTATGAAATATGTAAAATAGAAGAAAAAAAAACTATATTGATTGGAAAAATATTATATTTTGGATTTCTAATGGAGATATTCAAACTTCTCTTATTCTTATTTTCTCCTCTTATAAAGCATAAAAAAGCAGTTGAATAGAATTTTTTTTTTTTTACACTTTTCGTTAAAGGAAATGGTATGACTTCCAGTTTTTTTGCCATACTCCTTATTGAAAGTACGTCATTTACAATAGATAGAAGATAAACTTTGTGATTATTACAATATTGAAATTTGAGAAAAATTAGGCATTAAAGGTTACAAATTATATAATTCCAAAATTTTCTCTGAGTGCTTATAAACAGAAGCTTTGGCAATACCAATGGAGCTTATGCACAAGATATTGTTTTATTTCTACCATAGCATTGCAAAATAATTTAAACAAATGGCTGTTGAATAGTTGTGATCAGCAACATCTATTGATTAAAATTATCTAAGAAAAACTTTTAATGATCTTGATAATTTTAAAAGCATCTTTAATTCTTTCTTAATATATATTAAAATTGCTCTCATTTTAAAATTTGTATGAGATGATATCAAGCAATATATTTTTTAATGTTTTGTTAAAATAGGTTTGAGTTATTTAATACTATTTTGTCTCCAGTTGAGCAGTGGTTTGATTTTCAATTATTGGAATTTTTAATTTCAGTTGTCTGGAATCTAATATTTCTAATTTATTACATTAAGATTTTTCTAAATACATTTATTCATTCAAATTTTTATTACATGATGTACTACATGCCATTTTTTTATTCACAGGTAGTAGTTATGGAAGTCAAAGGACTAAAATCCTTAGCACCCAATAGAATAGTTTATTGTACAATGGAAGTTGAGGGTGGTGAAAAATTACAAACAGATCATGCAGAGGCCTCAAAACCGATGTATGAATATTTTATATTATTTTTTTGTATATATTTGTGTTAATCAGTTAAGATCATATCATCTTTATAATATTACCAACAAAATTTTTATGAGGATATATATGAAAGATGAAAAGTAATTGGGAAATGTAATTATGAAAATTATCATGTGCCATTTTGATAGCATTGATATTGATTATTATTGAATAGAAAGTGCTCCATTGTATTATTTTTTTTCTTTTGAAATGACTAAAATTCTTGTTATGACTGAATTTTATAATTATAATATATATTTTGTTGTGAGATTGTAAGACCACAGATAAAAAAGAAAATATGTTATTTATCTGTGGTCTGCATGAATTTTTTTCTTCAACTTTAATGTTCTTGTTTTTTTATGTAGGTGGGACACACAAGGGGATTTCACCACAACTCATGCTCTGCCTATAGTAAAAGTTAAATTATATACAGAAAGCCCTGGCTTATTAAGCTTAGATGATAAAGAATTAGGAAAAGTGAGTTTTGATTTATCTGTTTTTACTTAAATTGAAAAATATTTTATGAAACATTTGCCAGTTAGTAAATTATTATTTTCAGGTAATTATTAAACCTACTCCACTGAGCCCCAAAACACCAGAATGGTACAAAATGATTGTTCCTAAAAATGCCCCCGACCAGGACTTGCGAATCAAGATAGTAGTCCGCATGGATAAGCCTCTAAATATGAAGCATTGCGGGTAAGTTTGAATAGTTCATGAATATCTATTTTCTGATAAATCTTTCAATTTCTCATGTATTGACAATTGAGATTTTAAACAAAGCAATTTGCAAAATTACAAGATTATCAAAGGCATTCTTAATACTCAAATATAGAATTGGCAAAGAGTGTTAATTAACTAGTCAGATGACCAGTAAATTAAAAAAAAAACCAAGATGATTGATACACTTTAATTACTTCTTGAATTTATTTCTTTAAAGTAATCTAAAAGAGCTAGTGGAGTAGGTCTGCAAACCCCTATGCACGATACTGCTCATTTTATCAGCCAACTTGATTTTTGATTTAGAGGGCTTTACATGGTTAACATCTTTGATGATTTAAAAGAACATATTAAAATAGATTTTAGTCAAAAAGGCAACACTGATTTGCAAGTAAAGCTAAAAACATTAAAAAAAGAAACTAACTAGTATATTGTTTTAAACTATAGATGATACATGATTCTAATTTGAATATGTTCAAATACTTTGTTACTTCTTAATCAAATAGTAGCATAAAAATAGATTGGCTTGATGAAAGTATTGCAAATAATAATAATTGGGCATTCTAAAACTATGAGGACCATTAACAGTTATCTACTTTGCCTATTTGATAATCTCTGGGCCATAGTTTAAAAATATTAATGCTTTTCTATTTCATGACACATCAAAACATGATATGATAAATGTTAAAAAAATTTATCTCAATGCTCATTATTGAATTAAGAATTTTTGATTCAAAAAGTATTTAAAATTATAAGATATATGTGATATATTTGCTCAACCTATCTTAAATAAATTGCTCATCATATCTGATTTTAAGGAAAAACTCAGCAAACCTTATGGATGCATATTTTCATTTGCTGATAAGTGTTTGGCTTAAAAAAATTAATAAAATTTCTCTAAAATTTTTGATTTAATAATTAATTAAAATATTTTATATAATAAACACTGATAAAAAAACATAGAATTATTATAAAGGGAATATTTCCTGTCCTTTTATGTGAATTGGGTCTTAATAAGAAGGATTTTTCTTCAGTTGTAAAATTTCTTTCAGCTGTAAAAATTTCTTTTAGTTGTTCAAGAATATCATTCTTTCGGTTGTAGTATTACAGCTCATTTTCTGTTGTTATAAAGACCTGACAAACAATGAAACTGCATTTTATGTCTGTGATAGTGCTACAAAAAAAATTATGTTGATTAATGTAATTATTGTTGGAGAATTATTGTCTGTTGACATAAATAGAAATATGGCAGCTTATGAATTTTATTTTTATTTTAAAGAGTTCTTTGATATGTTTTTGAACTATTATTATAATTATTTATCTTGCATTAAATCAATATATACTTAAAAATTGTTAAAAAGTGGTTGAAAACTTCAACTTATTATTACTATACCTCTGGTAATATTAACTACAACTTATTTACCAGTTGCTTCTGAATAATTACCAGTAACTTCTGAATAAATTCTTGGATATATTTTCAGGTCCATTTTATGTTAAAGAGAGAAAGTCCTGTTATTTTAATTGTCTTATTTAAGTTTTGTTAATTTTGTACTTGAACCTCATCAGATTCTGTCTCATAACATAGTTGCACTATTAAAAATGAAAATATCCAGTCTGTCTTCTATATTTTCCAGAACTTGACTCTTTTTTTAAATTTGTCTTGTAAACTACACACAATATTAAATGGAATCCTTCTGAGTTTTCAACTGGGAAGAAAGAAATTCAATTAAATATTTCATGAAACAATAAAAATAGTTTTTATTTCAGGGCAACAATGCAATTCATTGTTAAAATTAATAAAGAAAGAAAATGATAAAATGTTGGAAATATTATTAATTTGACATTATTTAAACAGACATTAAAAAAAATATTTTGGGTGATATAAATATCAGTTTAGTGCCGTATTTTTAAAATTTATCAAAAAAAAAATCGCCAAAATTCGGTTTAACTTTTAATTAAAATTTAAAAGTTATTGGAATTTTAATTATTAACTCCAAGATATATATGTTCTAAATTTCATAGCTGAAAGTCAAATGGTAAAATGTCAAATACACACTTTCATCTTTTTTAATAGTAAAGATAAGTTGCTTTTAAATGTATTCAGAGTAAAATGTATTTATGTCGTTTTAGTTGTTTAAACTTGTATGCAATATATTTTGTGAAAAAGAATGTGATGTTTGATTTTTTTGTTAAATAACTTTTCTTTCAATACTATGAATTTTTTCACTTTATAAGTTTGTTCTATTGATATTTTTAAAAAATCATGTTATCTTTATAATTACAAAGGCCAGTTAACAGTGAATAATTTTTTTTTCAGTTATTTATTTGCGCAAGGAAAGCAAGTTTGGAAAAAATGGAAGAAAAGATATTTTCTCCTGGTTCAGGTATGTAATTCTTATATGAATATTAAGTGAATTTTTGTTTCTAATTTGTTTTTTTTTTCTTTCTTTTTTTTCATTTACTGTATTTAATATTTGCATAATTTCCCTTTATCTTAATTTATTAACCATAAAAAGTACCTAAAATTTAATCTCTTAATGGCTTTATAATAATTTTGAAAGGATTTGAATATAATTATACAAGAATCAAGATTTTATTTTTAATTAAAGTAAATTTGTATTTTTGATCTTACATTAAGTATTCATGAAGAAAATTGCTTTGATGCAAAATTCAACAACAACAATAAAATTCTATTTAAAATTTCTTATAAACTCAACGGGTTGTACAATATAAATATGATAGATATTTAATATTTGATGATAAGTATGATAGATATTTTGTATTTTTAACATCATAAATACTTATAAATAGTTAATGAGAAAAATATTTATTTCATTAAAATTTCTTTAATTATAATGATACAAAGATATGTATATCTATCCAAACTTATGCAAATAAAACAAGTTCATCATTCAAATAATATGCTTTGTATTTAGGTGTCACAGTATACCTTTGCAATGTGCAGTTACAGAGAAAAGAAATCAGAACCGACTGAGATGATGCAGCTGGACGGATATACTGTAGACTACGTTGAACCAGTTCCTGGTAAATTTCATTTTTTTTTTCAATTAAAGAAACACCTCTCTAATAGCATTAATTCCGGCTTTAAATTTCTACTATTTTGAAAAAAAAAAATTTCGTTTAAAAAAAAAGAAAGAAAAGACTGAATTGTACAAATTTTGTTGCAAATATAATTTGGAATATAAAATTTCAAATCCTGTAAGAATATGAAAAAAGTTAGCCAATCGGGCTGCTTAAGCGTTTATTGAAAAGCATAATAAGAGATGTTTTTTTTTTATTTTATTCTTTTTTTTCTCACTTTATCTATTTATGAAATAGAAATAATTTCAAAGAAATAGTTAAATACCATCATATTTTTTGTGCATTTTCATAAACATTTGATTTGTTTGAAAAAATGTGTTGATAGTTAATGATTTTCTGCTGGTTATTTTGAGATTTTTTGTTTTTTTGAAAAATTAAGTTTATTGCAGTTCAGTAAATGGAATTACCTGTAATATTTAGACAAAAATTAATATAAGAGTCAGAATAAAAAAAATTAAAAATGCATTTTCACTGAAAAGTGATCTAAGTTATCCTTGGCCAAGTAATTTTTTTCAGATGTGAAGAAACAGTAAATCCTTGAATTATAAATTCTATAGTTTTTTCTTTATGTTCTTGAAAACGTTTTAAAAAATCAATCTGCATTTCTGAAATCTTTTGCGAGTACATTGTGCAAGTTTTCCCTAATGATTGACGAATCTTATATGTTTTGTCTTTTTTTTTCTTTCTGTCAGACCTTGAAGGTGGGAGGTTTTTCTTCAATGCGGTGAAAGAGGGGGATAGTGTTTTATTTGCCAGTGATGACGAAAATGAATCTCATTTGTGGGTAATGGCGATGTATAGAGCTACAGGACAATCTCATAAACCTACGCCACTTATTCAGCCTCAAACCAGCAAAAATTCCACCATTTCAAGATTGCAAGGAGGTAATGAATTCATGTTTATTTTATATTAGCTGCTTTTGCTAATCAGTAAATTTGTTGCAATTAATAGTTTCTAAGAGTTTATTTCCTTAGCAAATTATTATTTGACATCACATTTTGATATAATTTTGTAATGTAAAAATTTATGAATGACTAAAATATAAGGAAAAAAATACAAATTAAATACATTTTAAAATAGTGGCACTCTAAAAAATTTATGCCATAACTTGATTCAGAACATAAACCTTTATTTTAAGTGCAAAAAATATCAATTTTTTAAAAAAATCTTGCTTTATATTGAAACCTACTTAACATGGAAAGATAAACCGAATCCATCTATCTTGATAGTAATTATGGGAAGACAAAATTTAAAATGAAGCATTAATAACAACAATGTGAATGTTCAAGTTTCACTTCAGAAATGAAATATATTGCATATATTACATTTAAGAAATTTTAATAATTAAAGTTATTGAGAAATTATATAGCAAAAAATTTTGTATTATCGGAAATATAATTTTTTGAATTTTAAGATGCCATAAAATTTATTTTTAGAAGTTATAGTGGGGAAAATGCTTAAATTTCGCTTAATTATTAATCACAATTTTAATTAAAAATTTAAGCAATCACTTTGAGACACATTTCCACCCTCCAAGTTTGTATGTGCCGTATTTGGTAGCTATGGTACAAATAATCTGGCCTGTGCATTGACAGCACATGCACATTAGTCTTTTTTATTTGTAGCTATATATTCTATAAAAAACTATTGTTTTTTTATTTAAGAAATTAAAATGCATATGTTTACTTTACTATTTATTATTATTATTTTATCATCACATTATTATTGATACTTTTCCTGTAATATCTAGTTTGAAAATGATACATAAAATGACTTGTCTTGGTTTGGAAATTTTAAGTTACATTTTAATTCACCGTTAGCATAAGAAGAGGATGGTGGTATATTGGATGCAAGTTTTAGGGAATCATCAGTTTTGATCTTGCATTATCAGTATCTAAAAGTAATTCATTGAGTGATTCATATGTTGTTCAGAAGAATTATTTTACTTATTTATTAATAAATCATTACTTTATACTTAAAAAACTTATTTAACATTTTTTTTTATTTTCATAAAATTTTAACTAACTATATAACTTATGTATAAAATAAAGAACAGAGTTCTGAATTCCTGATGTTGCATGTTTCCCAGTAGAAGAATTTTGTGAGACCTAACTGCAAAATGTATTGGTCTTCATTCAGCAATTGGTTTTTAATAAAAATGAGTTTCGATTTGTGAATTAGATATTTAATTTTCTTCTATGTGAATAAAAAAAACTTGTTTTTATGTTTAAAATTGTTTATTCGCACATTAAGTACATTAATATAAGTGAATTATTAAACAATTTTCTGTCAGTTTTTTAAAATACATATCTAAAAATTGAAAACTGATTATTTGTACTTTCGACTTATGCCATATTATTAAAGTGCATCTTTTATCAGCTTCCGTGCATTTAAATCAAAATTTTTGTGATGCATTTCAGTTATTTATGTATAGAAATGTGTAAGAATAAAAAATAATTATCTATTTTTTTAAATTTTTATTTATTTTAAGTTTTTTACTATTATTGGATAGTTTTAACTTAATAATGCAAGTATGAAAAATTTATTCCCCTGTTAGTTATTAATAGAAGAAATGAATATTGTTATTGAATTTATAATTCAAATTAAAAATAATTTTCAATAATTTTTAATAATTTTAAAATTGATTAATAATTCTTTATTAATTGGAAGCTTTACAAAAATAATTTTTTGTTTTTAAAAATTTGCTAAATATTTTTGTTTGAAAATTATTTTTCTAGTTTGAAAATTAGTTTAATTTATTCTTAAATGATTGTTATGGTTCATTTATCATTTGCATAATTCTGCAATCTATATGTATAAAATTGGATGCCCATTAGCTTATTTGTGTGAATAAGCTAATGGGCATATTAGAGTTTCATATATCTTGATAGAATCAAACAAAATTTGACATGCATATTCTTTAGCGCCTAGAAGAATTCATTACACTATTAAAAATTTTCTCCAACCTTCTAAAGGGAGTAAGAGGGGAGGGGGAGAATAATTTTAAGCCTTTATGCTATAACTCTAAAAACATATTACACAAAAATTATTTTTATGCCATCTTAAAATTAAAGAAATTAACTTTTCAATTTCTGTTCCACCTTTTCCTAATGAATTTTTTTCTTAATTATCATATTCAGTATGGGGTTGGGGATTCTAAAACATCTTAATTGGTTTTCATATGAGGATTCAAAGACAAAGATTACAGAAATATTATTTGTATTTTGCTTTTTTGTATATAAGTATAGTTAAAGAGAGAGACTCAATAATCCGAGGCAAAACTGTAATTACTGTTGCTAATGGTTTTATAGATCTAATGGTTATTGCTGTAATTTGCCATACACTTTGTTGTTCCAAAAATTTTCAGAATTTGAATGCAAACAACTTAGATGTAAAGACATTTAATAAAATAAAGGCAAGCTTTTCTGATGTAATGAAAAATGTATGAACATTCAGTTTAGATATATGATGATTAAAACAGAAAAACTTACACTGTTTCAAAAAAGTTGATAATTTACATATATAAATTTAAAAATTGTTATTGGGTAAACAATTGTTATTGGGTATAAAACAATTTATTTTTAAATCTAGAATTTTTAGTGTAAATATATATTTTCTGCTGCTATATATATTTATACATTTCAGATGCTGATCGTGCAAGGAAACATGGTATGGATGAATTTATATCTGCCGATCCATGCAAGTTTAACCATCACACATTGTTTCGAACTCTCCAGACAACTACACTTGATTATCGTTTGAATGACCCATACTGCTCTTTGGTTTGTATTTTTGCTTATGCATTTTAGTATAATATTGTATTTGTTATTTTTATTTATTTTATATAATTAGTAGCTATATTTGTTAGCTATTTCTACAGTTTTAATTAGTGTTATAGATCATTTTCTGAAATCAATTATTCTGAGTAAATATTTCTAAAAATAAATAGCTAACAAATAAATCTCTTATGTATATTAAAACATGAGGATAATTATTAATGCTAATAGAAGTAATAAGTCATTATTGAATTGAAAGTCAGTGATAGGACTTTTTCATTCCATTTTTCTTGTTCTTTTCTGCAATTTTAATTGCAAACTCTTTACTAAAGGGTGTGTTCATTTTATTCTTCATAAAATATAGTTTGGCAACACTACAAATTACTATTTAATTTTAATTACTGTTTTTTGCTTTTGTTGTTATGTTAATATATTCTGTATAAACTATGGAATGAGTTAAAGCCTCGGCAGCACAGTACGAAGCATGTCAATAATCTCTCATTGTGGAATGAGCATAATTCTTTATTGTTAGATTACTCTATTGAATATGTGGATTTGTAAACTTAATTATTAATTAGATTAGAAGTGGGAAAAATCCCAAATAACATATATATTGAGTAAATCTAAATCATGTATATATAATCATAAAATTATATCTAAAATACTCTATTTTAAAAAATTGCCACCTCATGCAGTAATTTTGCATCTTAAATTTAATGTATACTTTAATCTCATATTGAACTGGAATTAAGATAGATGTTCATTTCTTATTCTTTAAACTTAATATTAGATAATGAGATTTCTGGTTTATTTGAATCTATAGTTTTTACCATTTTTCTTTAAAACAGTTTATCATTCATTTTTATATTTCTTTTGTTGCCAGATTGGTATGAAATGTGCTCTTATACTTAAATTCACTGTCCTATTGCTGTTTAATACATATTTCGTTTCATTTCTTCTATTAAAAAAAGGGTTGATAATTATTGGTTAAATGAAGAATTAAAATAGTAGATTAGTGTTAATTAATGTAAGGTAATGTAATAAATGTAATTTAGTATAATTCTAATCTAATAGCAAATAATATTTTTAATATTTTAGTATAATTATAAGTTGATCCTTAGGCATACTTATTAATTTCATATTTTTTAAAGAAAATCAAATGAATCTGAATGATAAAAGGTAGAAAATTTAACTTAAATGTGAAGAGTAAATTAATTATAACATTAATTTAATTTTTCTTCTGCATTGATTAAAATGCAACTATGCCTTATTTTTTAGGGCTGGTTTAGTCCTGGCCAAGTATTTGTTCTGGATGAGTATTGTGCACGCTATGGTGTCCGTAGCTGCTATCGCCACCTATGTTACCTGCATGACTTATTGGATAGAGCAGAGAAATCGATTATGATTGACCCTACTCTAATACATTACAGTTATGCGTTTTGTGCCTCACATGTTCATGGAAACAGGTCGGTTTGGGAACTTTTTTTTTCTTTCTACTTTCTACTACTGGACTGTTAATTATTTTTCATTTGCTATAACAAATAATTATAAAAACAATTATAAATTAATGCAAAAAACCCTTAAAAATTATTTTAAAATAATCACTAATATTTTCCTTAATTTTCTTTGCCATTGAGTTTTATTGTTAGTAACTATGCTAAAGCATTAATATTAGACAGTTTTTAAAACAAGATTTAATGCTTTTTTTAAAGTATTTAAATTTTTTGCTGTGAACATTTACTGAGTTTATTTCAAATGCCTTTAAAGTATCAAAGCATAGTTTTAAAAACTGTATTGTTGTCTTTCAAAAAAAAAGAAGAAAAAGAGACTGATTTCTTAATTTTATTAAAATAATATGACACTTTTTTTATCATCCAGTTTGGTTAAATTAATCTACCAGGAAAAGTGTAATATATATGAATTTGTTTGCCTATTTAGTTTGAAAATTTAGTTCATCAAAGATTTTATTATATTTGTGAACATTTTATGAGTTTTAAGTGTGTATTAAATACACACATCTGAAACCAGTTATTTAAAAAATTCAATTGTTTACAGTTTTTCTGATATTTCATATATGCCCTTGTTCAACTATGACAATAATATTATGAATATTGTTCTATTAAAATGCCTATGCTCTACTAATGAAACTTGTGTCATGTGCTTACTGTGGATGTAGTAAGTTTTTTGTTAAGTAAGAATTATTGCAAATAATGTATGCGGCCTTATAAGGCAAATATTTCAAAATATGTGTTTTATGGGTAAAATACTGATGCTAATTCCACACTTCACACACAAAAGTACTGCCCCACCTGGACAGGTTGCCACAGATGTGAGGTATGTCATCATCTATCTGCATGTATGCATGCATGTATATGTTATATTTTTCCTGCATGTTTTTTGCACTTTACTTTGTGTAAGTTTTAATTCCTAACATTTTTTCCTTTATTATTAGTTATTTTTTCAGTTTTTTTGCTTGCCAGCATGGTATTTTATATATTTAAGAAGAAAGGTTTTTAAGGGGGATTAAAATTTTTAATATTCTGTAAAAGAGTAAAGTATTAAATTAAACATTTTATTTTCATTTTTTACTGTTAGAAATTTTAATGTCTGATTTAGAATACCTTCAGTAGGATCCCAATAGTATTCTAGTTCATGTGTTTATAGACATTTTTATCAGTGTATAGTTTTAAAAAAATTAACTGAAATTCCTTTAGGTCCTGTAAATATATTTCTCTGCACACTATAATTATATTGATAAAAGCTTGGATTTTTATTTATAGAAAAATCAGTGTTAGTGCCATGCATAGTAGATATATGATTAATCTACACCTTCTAGAATTTTTCTTCTAAATTTTGGAAATTTAAAATTTTAATTGAGATAAATTGCTGTTTTTTTCCTTTGCTTATTGGCTGAATTTCTTCAACAGTTCCTCGTTCTGTAGTTTAATCATGAATTTTATACATACTTATTATTAATTACATAGTATCATATGCAATATGGTATGAAAATTTTGCATTGCAAACATGATAGTCTTTGGGCTTGTAGAGAGAGCTGGCTTATAAAGAATGTTAGCTTTTAAGCTAAAGTGATATATATATATATATATATATATATATATATATATATATATATATATA
>JAOUZG010003783.1:333593-435638 GCA_026289955.1 Argiope argentata
TATATATATATATATATATATATATATATATATATATATATATATATTACACACACACACATTTATAAGTGGGCATCATTATGTACAACACAACATATTGAATGAAACACCCTATAATTCCTATATGGTTATAAAACATGCCCATTCCTTTGCCTAATTTTAGCTATAACATTTGGTGGCAAGTATTCTAAAATGACTATTTCTTTATATGTAAAAATTTAAATAGCAATTGGTATTTATATTTTTTTATGAAGTGGGTAAATTTATAATTAAAAATTTTCCTATTATTGATGAAAAAATTAAATTTTTGTTTTGTAATTCTTATTTTTTATATTTCATAAATTTTATTCGCGATTGATGAAATATTTTTTTAAAAATTTTTCGAGTTTTCATTTAAAAAAAGCTTTATCTTTGCATTTCTTATTTATTAATTAACAAAGTTGAGTATTTTTAAAGGCTATTAAAATTTGGGTCATTCTAAAGTGAATCTGTTGCCTCCTGTCGTTTCAGTGTTGTTCACCCCTGAAAATTTTGATCTTTATTTGTTCATATTTGCATTTATATTTTATGTGGATTTATCATTTTTGTTCTAAATTTGAACTCATAGCTTACATTTGAATTCAACCTAAAATTTTTTATTTAAAACAAATATTTAAATGAAAAAATTTATAATTTGCTCTTTTATTTTAAAATCTATTTCATACCCATTGCATGCATGGAAAGTGGAAAAAAATTCCAATGCACATACTAAAAATTTTCACAGCTTCTACCCTTATGAATTAAAATCTATGAATGAAATTCAGAATTCATTGTGTAATTTCATAAACGTTTTATAAAGTTTTCATTCCTTTCCTTTAACATTCCACTTGCTTAAATATCAGATGTGTTCTATAAAATTAACACTGGTTGTTTCTACTCTTCTACTTTTCATGTTATTTCTCCAAATTTAGATTTATGAAAACTTTTGAGTATTCCTGGTATATATTTGCAGACTTACAATATGAAAGTTTAAATTACTCTAGATTCAGATATTTCTTTTTCTTGAAATTATTATTCTCATTTTTCTAGTAAAAAAAATCCATATTTTAATTTTGCTATGTATTAGATTTATTTTTATTATTGAGTTTTTAAGCATATGAGGTTATTATTGTGAGTTGTGAAAGATTGTTATAAATTTTTTTAAAAAAATAGTTAAATTGCATATATTTATAACTTATTCTGATGTTTGATAAGATTAGTTTTCTACATGAATACATATTGTAACTATATTGTACTTAAAAAAGATTTTACAAGTGGTATATTAAATGTGGAATCTGTTCTTGGAGGAAATTACTGAAAGTATTGCATTTATGAACTTCAACAGCTTTGCTTAGTTTTTTTACCAGGGAAATAATATGTTAATTTTTTGTGAGTTTTTCTAATTGTTTAAACTTTATTTTTATCTGTTAAATTATTTTGTTATTAAAACGTGCAATTTTTAACTATGTGTGAAAAATCTGATGAAAAATATTTTTAAAATTATATTTTCGAATTGAGTGGTGAAAGAATAAAATAAAAATATATATTTTTTTATGAACAAAATGGCAAGCATCTTTTTATTTATGATCTTTTTTTTTTTGTAGTGACATTTATAGATTTGTTTATTAAGCCTAACTTTCTTATTTTCATTTTGTAAGCTTATAATAAACTAACTATAGAGATAGGTAATATAATATTTTATAAATCAAAATTTGATTAAAATTATTTTTGTTAAGTAACAAATGCAGTACTTTTTACCAAAATGATCTCCCTTGATATTGAATTAAATCAATTTATTGTGAAAGAAAAACAATTTATTGTAAAAGTATGACTAAATGATAATAATCATTTAGTCATTGAAATTTTTTTAAAGATATTTACACAACTAAATATAATTCATAGCCTGAATTTATTATCAATTTGGTTTCAGTTTGAATTAATAAATTAAAGCCTGAAGTAGATTTGTGCTTTAAGAAATTAAATAATAACATTTTGTGCATATATTAGTTTCTGTTTTCAATTCTAAAAGTTGTCAGTATTTTATTTGAAATAAAGGTGTTTATTAAATTTGATTCACATTGAATTTGTTATGTTTCGATTATTTTTTTAAATGGTTATATCTTGTATTATGAATTTGATGTCTTGAGGAATCTATAGACTTTTGATTACAATTTAGAATTGTTTTCTTTAAAAAAATATTTTCGTTTTATTACTGTCAGTTATTTTTGTAAGTTTATACCAAAATAGTGCATAATTATTCGATTTGTTATTAACTCATTTAAAAGCTCAAATTAAAAAGAAATACTTGAAATTCAATCAAGTAAAAACATGGTGCATTGTTATTTCACAGTTAAGTATGAGAACCTGTACAACTATCTTGTGCAGGCCATGAATTTCTATTACTTTGCACGCTTTTAGGTATTGAGCTGTTTTCTTTGAATGTTATATGCCTTGAATTTAGTTGTATCTTTTAACTTTTTAAATGTATATTATTTTAATGATGTTTATGCTTATTTTTCTGTCATTATTTAAAAAAATGACTATAAATATTTCAGTTCTTTAATAATCCAAATTTCTATCCAAAATTTTTTTAATCAATTATTTAAAAATAATTTTTTAAAATTTGGACCATTCTTTAAATTTTGTTTTGAATAAATTTCTTTTTGAATTATATTTCAGAATAAAAAAAACTCACAAAAAATCCTTTTTTGCTAATATAATTTTTTAAATTTATAGTAAAAAAACTACAATAATTAAAAGTTTTTTTTAAAAAAATAATGATTTTTATTTCTTTTACTGTAAAATAAATAAATTTCATTATTGATATTTACATTGCTTATTATTTTCAAGTATAACAGAAAAATTATAAAAAATGAAAACTTAATAAGTTTTTTAAATGTTTCTTTGGTGCAATATTAATTTTATTTGTAAAATTAAAGTAAATTAAAATTAGTTTGAATTCTAAAATTAATTTGGATTGAGTTATTCTTTAACCTTGTTTATAGTTAATTTGATTAAATTATTTAAATTAGCTAAAATAATATGTATTTTATTTTTAAAAATATGGAGAATTTTTAATTACAGAAAGTTACAAATTTTCTTTTCTTTAACTTTCTTATTTAATAAAATCAAGAGAAAATGAGAAATGCTAAAAAATAATTTAAACAATTTTAAGTTTTGAAGCAAGATTATTTTTATCTTGAATTTTCCTGCACATGTTTATTAAAACTAAAATAATTTGTAATTTTTAAAGGCCAGACGGCATTGGAACTGTCACTGTAGAAGAAAAAGATATGTTTGCAGAAATCAAGGAGCGATTGCGAATACTCTTAGAAAACCAAATTACTCATTTTAGGTAAGTTATTTTAGTGCTTTTTTGCTAATTTCAATAAATTATTTTATTAAGTTTCACATTGAAAAATATAACTTAAAACAGGTTGTCCATAAAAGATATCCAGTGTTTTAATGCATTTTTTTAAAAAAATTCAATCATAAATATTGATTAAGGTTATGTACATGTACTTAAAGTTTAATTTATCAAGATTTTTTTAATTTAGTAGATTTTGACTGGGGAACTCACATGTCCAAATGGTATTCAAAATCTTACCATATACTGGTTAACATATCTTAAATGATGTTTGTCATACAAGTGATTGTCCTTTCCTTGAGATTCTGAATTTTTTCTGCATTAACAATATTGACATATCTCCAGAAGAAAAAGTCTAAGTCAAACCCATGTTTCTTGGAGTCCAGGAAATAGGCTTGGTCTTTCCAATTCACTTGCTGCCAAATTGTGTATACAATGTTTCATGTTCATGCTAACTGAAATAAGATGGTGATCCATCTTGCTGAAATAAGACCCAGAGCACTGAGCCTTTTATTGTCACATTGCCATTGCAGTACACAATGGAATGAGTATCTGCTACATTCTGCTAAGTTCAATTATTTGTGACATTACATGGTGTTGAAAAAACGAACTGAAACTGATGAATAAAATTTGATGAGCTACCAATTTCTTCAAAATTATTTGATCTGACCAACCTCCTACTGTTAACTCGATATGACTTTTTAAAATACCAGAGTTCTTTTATGGACAACCTGTATTTTTAGTAAATTTCAAAACATTTTAGTCAGCAAACCAATAATCTATTTTTAAAAAATTATTTGGTGTAAAATAAGAAGCTAATATATTGTATAAATTTTCAATTTAAGTTGTTCAAAGAAATATGCATAGAAAATAACAAAATTTACTTTCAGATGTACTGCTTAATAAGAAATTATTGTGCATTTAAACTTACAAAAGTGAGAGCCATTTGAGTAAAAAAAAAGTTTATTTTAGTTTTAAAAAAAGATATTTGAATAGATGATATTAACTATTTGTAGTTCCATTTATATCCCTTCTTTTGTTAAGTCAATTTTATAGTTATATTGGATTTATATGTCCTAATATATACCAATAAAAAATGTATCTTTTTTTAAATCTAATATGCATTTACTTTTTTTAAAGACTTAAAGTATTGCTTTTAGATATTGTTTCCCATTTGGTCGGCCTGAAGGAGCATTGAAGGCTACATTATCTTTGCTAGAAAGGGTAAGTTTATCTCTAATTATGCTTTATATCCAACAAAGAAAAAAAATACAGCTCTGAATATGCGTATTTTTGCTTTCAATAATATTTCTCATGAATACTGAATTAAACATCTATTCATTTCATCACACTTTATTCCTTTATATTTTCAGGAGCAATTTATAAAGGAAAATTAGTGAAAGTAAAATAATTTTTCCATCAAAATAATTATATTAATCATGAAGAATTAATTTTTCATTATTGGTATAAAAGTCAAACATGAATTTCTTATATTTCACCTATTAAAAAAATAATTTGCTTTAAATAAAAAATAGCATTTATTTATCCATTTGAGGGGAATAAAGATTACATGGAAGATTAACTGTTTATCAAATCAACAGTAAATTAGTTTAAATTTTTATTTTTGAATATATATCTTGTAATTCAATTTTATTACAATAACAATCTAATCTAATCTAACTAATCTAACAATCTATTTTGTAACAATCTAAGATTTGATGATGTAAACATCTAAACAATTCTTTTGAATTGTCTTTATAATGGATTTGATTGTATAGGAAATTTAATATAGTTTTTTTTTGCTTATTTCCATAATTTAAAAAAAATTATACTATTTATTTCTTTGTGATACTATTTTACTATTATAATTATACTATTATTCTTTGTAGAATTATACTATTTATTTCTTTATAGAATTTTAAATTAGTCATGCTATTTGTCAATTCCTTTAATTAAAGTATATAAAAAAACTTCATTTTTCAAATCTGTTAACTTTTGTTTCCAGATATAAATACATTAGATTTTGTGTTTGCAGGTTTTAATGAAAGATGTAATGACTCCGGCACCTCCTGAAGAAGTCAGGGCAGTTATCAAGAAATGTTTAGAAAATGCAGCCCTCGTAAATTATACTCGGATTTCGGAACAGGCCAAGATTGAAGGTAACAAAGAAATAATTGTTGTTTCTTCGAAATTAAAAAATTGTTTAAATATTGTCTTTTGCTTTTGCTTTAACATACCCACTGTCTTTCGTTATATTTATTCACAACTTGACTATATAAATACTATCTAATAACTACACTGTTTCATGTCATGTTACTACATATGTTAATTATATTTAATTTTAATTTTGTTTCAAGCTGTCAATTAACTTTTTAAACATTCTTTTGAGATGGGGATTAATAATTTTTAAACTGTAAAGATATGAGTGGGAATTTTTCATACTATTTAAAAGATTTATTTTATTTCAAAGTCCTTCTCTCTTAATATCTTTTGCGTATTTGTAATAAGGATATTTTAAGGATTCCATAATCATATTGGTTATAGTATAAAGAATTTATGAAATATTTTTTTAAATTGTTGTGCATATGTATGTATTTCAATCTATCAATGAAAGAGCTTTTCATAAAAATAAATTTAACAAAACAAACCAATTAAAAAGTTATTTCTAATTTAAAAATACTTAGTATTACTTGATCACTAAATAATCAATACAAATGTTGAAATTTGTAATGATTTTTAATGTAATTTTAAAAAGGTTTAAATTAAGATATGATATGGTTTGATTTACATGTATGGTCTTTAACATTTTCATTTCATTTAAAGTTAAACATTAAATGTTGAATATATACAAAATTCATAAAAAAATTATTTTTTAAAATTATAGTTTGATAATTTTGGAATAAAATTAGTAACTATTCATTCTAAAATATTGTAGAATTAGTATTTAAAAAAATATTTTTTTTACCAAAATCAAAATGAATGTAATTATATAATAAATTAATAAACTGTAGTTGCAAAAATTTAATAATGGAATAACAATAGATGTTACATAAATGTATCTTCCAATAAAAAATTGATGTTTTAAACATAGATAAACTTGCAAAATACATTTTTTTCTGAAATCTCCAAATGATTTTTAAAAATATACTTTAATTTTCTTGTGGAGATAAAATAATTAATATAGAATGTTTTTCAAAATGAACATCAAAGTGTTAATTTATTATTGATTGATCTCATGTGTGTACTATAAATTTAATTTCTCAAATAAAATTTGAAGTCTCTTGTAATAACATTTTATGGTGTCTATTTTATTTTTTTTATTGAAAATCCTAGTATTCTCTTAAAAATTCACATATATAGTGTGAACAACTTGATTAGATACTTCTAATAAGATATTTAAACAATGCCATGTTTATTTGTATTTGCATTTGTCAGCATTATTTGTTTGTCAGTGTTGCCGAATTTGGCCCTTAAAAAATTGCTTGTATACAGAGTTATTGAATCAGTATTATCTCTGTTAACATTAAACCTTTATTTGTTGGTGATCAAAATTTGATTTTAAGTGCATATTTATGTGTAATTAATTTCTTAACTGATCAGCAATCATTTTAGCTGTTAGGTTTTTTTAAATAATATATTTCCTTAAGCATAGTAAAACACATATATAATATATCATATCTTTTTTATTTCTAAGAATAGATTGCAAATTTACACAAAAATTTACATACATTGCAATTTTACACAAAAATTTGCATACATTGCAATTTTACACAAAAATTCACTTACATTGTTTTGTTAGTTTTAGGCTTTGTGTTTTGTTTTGTTTTCATTGATTAACAAAGCCTTTTATACCAAGACATTCCATGCCTTATTAAGTAATAGATCTGATCTTTTCTTCTCCTTTTGCTGACAATCTCTCTTTACCTCTCTTCTTTTCTGTTCCCTATTGTGCCTGCTTTCATGTTGTAGGAACAGAAGCTGCAAAGCAGCAGCAGCAACAACAACAGCAGCAACAGCAAATGCAAGAGGAGCAAGGTAATGAACTGTTAGTCAAGCATGCTTTGGACTCCTTTAAATCTGTTTTCTGCTTGCCTTTACCCCATATTTTCAATATGAATACACCATCAATATATTCTTATCTGTTAAAAGTTTTGTGCCTTATTTAATTCATTATATTTTTTCTCTACTTCATTGGATAGAAAATTTTAATTATAAACGTTGATTTATGTTATCTTGTTGAATATTTAATGTTTTAAAAATATGAAAAAGATATTGTTTTTAAAAGTTAAACTGTGAAAATCGAATGAATGTTTGTACATTTTAGTGTTTGTAATTAATTTTCAAAATGATGACAAAGTTTTCAGAAACTAAAAGAGTTGTAAATTCTGCTGATAATTGTCTGTATCACAAAATCTCAATATTAATTCACTATAAATGATTAATTATAATTTTTAAAAAATGATACTATAAGAACATACTATTGATAATCATAAAATAACTTGTTTGCTAATAAGAGTTTCAAAATTTATGCCAATCTTTCAAAAATGAGATTCTTGCATATATTGTGAAAGTTTCATCACGGTAACATTTTTTTTTTTTTTGGCTTCCCAACTTATGTTGTGTGCATTATTGAATTAATAATGAATTGTTTAATGTAATATTTAACATTTCTAAAATTATAAATTTTAAAGGGATATTCTGAAAACCAATATTTTTCTTTCTTTCTCTGTTTTTTGGTTTGTTTTGTGACTTTTTTTCTTTCATTAAAATTATAATTTTCTGTGAACTACGCAGGTTATGTAAATTAAACTGATTTTAATCATTTTTACTTATCTTTTATGATTTATTTTTTAAAGCCATTAGTCCTCAAGTTAAGTGAAATTAATAATCGATTTCAATGTATGTGCACTTGGGTGGGGGGGAAAAATCAATTTTTGATTTTTAATTTTAATGACATGGGAAAACTGCTTTTTAGTGTAGATAAAATAAATTATAAATATAAAAAAATATTGGAGTAGGTCTTAAAGTGCCACAAGGGCATTAGTTTCATTCAAAAAAAAAAAAACACCCTTTTTAAAACCTCTTTTTTGTCATATGAATGGAAATATAAAAAAAATTTCATTGGTGCATTGGCATGGCACTGAGTTGCCACCAGAGCAGTTGTTATTGTGGTAAGGTGGAGATTAGTCAGAGTCTAGTAAAAAGAACACAGCTGGTTTCAAATCTGTATCTTTACCAAGGTCAGCTGAATTAGTGTCTCCTCTCTATCAAGTAATTGATTTATTAGTTTGTGCTTGTATGCTTTGCTGTGAGTAAAAATGCCTGTCTGAACTAGTGAAGACAAGACAAATATTGGAGGGCTCTATTTTTAGGAAATTTAGTGATTTGCTTGAAGTTAAACTATTGATATTATATTGTTGAATTTCTATTATATTTGCCATAACCTCAAAATTGCATCAGAGAAAGATCCTTCTGTAAGTGAAATATGGGACATTTTAGTTTCCATAATAGAACAAATATGGCCAAGAACTATTATTTCTTCTAGCAAAGGAATTTCATAAAGTTAAATAATAAAATTATATGTTAAATACAGGAACTTCTTAAAGTCTAAAAGCAGAAAATGTTCAGATGAATCCAGTCTCTTAGAATTTAGAGAAGACTTATATTTGATATAGCTGTTTTGTATTTAAAAAAAAGCCAGTTATGGAATAAAAGGCTCTAAACAATCAGTGCTCTAACTGAAAAATGATTATATGTAATATTGGTATTGCTACCACAAGTGCTTTGAGGTAGGAAGAAGCAAGAATGAGTAAAAAACTACTGAAACTAATTAAGTTTAATGAAGAGCAGGGAAAAAATACTAGTGCATCAAAAATGATTACTGGCAGTAATGACAATGCTGAACAACACAGTACAAAAAGAGGCTAGCCAACCAATCCATCAAATTGACAAGAACCGATGAAACTGCCAAGCACTGGTGTGGTATGATATTAAGTTAAAACTTTATACAGAAGGCATCTGAAGCTGAATCAAATAAATTAAAGGACTCAGTGACCTTCCCTGGCTTCCTTATCACATGCAAGCACTAGAAAGAGCTGCAAAACTGGTGGCTGAATCGACTAAAAATGTCTGTGGTTTAATCACTAGAGAAGGATACATAAGAGTAAAAATTGACTCACATGTGAATATGCTAAAATTAATAAAAAAAAAAGCAGTTTAGTGTGGCAATGAAGCAGAAAAAAACATGCAGCTGTAACATTTGTAATATTTAAGTACACAGAAGAAAAAAATACAAAATTAGACATAAAAATATTTTTTTATTATTATACTTTGTAATTAATGCTTTTTCCAGTTGTAATGTTTGTATATGTATTTAGGATAATCTTTTGTAACATTATATGAACAAAGAATTTATAAAAATATTTTATTAAAGTTTATAATTTTTCGATTTTTTTTTTACTAATTTTAAGCTCTTTTCGACACTTTGAAATATTATTGTATTTCAACTACAATTTTTCAAAATTCTTTTTGAACCTAAAAGCTAACTTTTCACTGCTATTACTAAACTAAAATCTCAAAAAAAAAATTCTTTTTTATAAATTTCCATTTTTTTTTTTTTTTTCAAATTTTTATTACAAAATTTCAAGCTTTGTAAGGCACTTCAAGAAAATATTTATATTGCAACCAAATTTTTAAATATTCTTTTTGAACCTAAAAAAAAAAGTAAAGTCGTTTTGGTTTTCTCCTAATGTGCATATCATCTCTCCAAAAGGAATAGCATGAATATCACATGTGTTATTAATTTATTTTCCCAACATTTGTTATATAATACATCTAATTGATATAAGAATTAATATAAGAATTAAATAATATAATTCATAAATTTTAAAATCCTCTTAAATTATATAAAACATTATTTGTATTGGTTTAATTAGCCTCTGAAATCATCTTCAAAAATATGTAGATACATTATTAAGAAATGTACTAATTTTATTTAATAAATATTATTTAAAAAATAATATTTATTTAATATAATTATCATATCTCTTTCTCATTCTATTTTATTCTTTATTCTCTATTCCTTTCTATTTAATTTTTGTTTCTATTTTATCTTCCATTCCTTTCTATATAAAAAGACTATCCATTATTTATTTTTATACTAAAAATATGAAGTTATTTTCTTTTACCGACAGAATTTGTAAAATGTTTGCATGTTTAATTTTATTTTTTATTTTAACAGTGTTGAAAAATTTTCAAAAGAATCTTTTGAAAATTTTCTGTTAATCTTAAATATAATTTTAAAAATATAGACAAAATTCCATCTAATAAAATTTTTTTGCCAATAGCAATATTTATTTAATTAATTTAAAAGAATTATCCAAATTGCTATTGAAAAGTAAATTTGAGTATTTTTTAAATAGTATTTATTTATAAATATGATTTCAACTAAACAAGTTTCAGGGTAAAAATGTTTCCAATTATACATATGAAATAATTAGAATTTAAATATCACGTTTATATTAATATCTAATATTATATGAATTTTATTTTTTTAATATTTAATGTATTTTCTTTTGTCATAATTATATGCCATTTTAATTCTGAATTATAGAATCAGAAATGGATGAAAATGCATCTCCAAGCAAAAAACTTGAAGATTTGATTCATCTAGCTGAATTGTGTGTTGACCTTTTACAGCAAAACAATGAAAATTATGCTGAGGTATGTTTTTTTAAATAAATTCTTTTAAATAAAATGATTTTGAAATTTTGCATGTTAAGTTATGCTATATTAATGAGATGAATTCATTTTTAAAACAAAAGATTAGCCATATTGTGCATGTTATTGTATTTTTTATTCTCAGGTTTGTTCTTTAAAAAAATCAGTCAAGGTCAAGTAGTTAATCATTGCATGCTTATTGCAAGACTTTTATTGATTCTGAAGTATATAACAGTCTCTTTATTAATATTTATAGTTGTTTTCTAAAAAATTATTTTGATACTTTTTCTTTTCATTTATATTACATGCAGAATATTTTTAGCATTTCTATTAGAAAATGAACTATTCAACTGATCATTTCATGTGATCATACAAATAGTTATTAAAAATCTCACTTGTTATTCTTAATTTTTTGCATTTTTCTCTTTAATCAAAATTTTCGATAAAGTTTTTCAGTTCTTGCTGTTTATAGTTTATTAAAAATGCATAATAAGTGATAGAAAATTTTTAAAAATGGAATTTTATCAGAAAGTATGTAAAATGTAATGTTTTAATTTTTCAATTTTTTTAATATTTAGGTAAAGTGTTGTGACGTAAAAATATTAAAAGGATTTCAGCACTGTTTAAAAATATTAATAATCATAATTATTTATGTGCTGTAGAAATCCTTCACGATTTAAAATGCTTAGCATTTTTTTAATCATATGGTTGATACAATTTTAAAAATGTTTTTTACTTATATTAGATGCAAAATATTGAAACTTACTTACCTGTCTTTGAAAATTTTCTTCATTTATAACCCATGTGTGTGAAATATCATATGAAAAAGAATTTAAAAGAATTTTTAATTATAAAAGCTTGTGTTTACTAATTTTTGATTTTTGCCATGAAGGAAGGTTTGGCAATCCTTGACCTAGAAATAGAGATATAATTTTTGAAAATTTTCTGTAACATCCATTTGTTCTGTTTCTGTCATAAAATAAAAACTACTGAAATTATTATTTATCAAATCTCAGAAAAAACAAGCAGGAAAAAGGTCCTTTTAAAATTATTTTATTGAAATGATTTTAAAACTATTAAAATAGAAAAGAGATGGAAAACATAATTATTATAAGCTCTTTTTTTGCAATAATAATTAGATTTTTGATCTTCTATATAGCAATTTGTATTTTAAACACTGTTAATGTGAATATTATAATTGATTATATATTTGTGTTTTTTTTTCATAGTAATCTATTTGTTAAGTACAAAATAAAACAAATACAAATCATTTTTATGGTATGAAACAGATAATTTTTATTGAAGTTGTTATAATTTATTTTTCATTAAGTTATAGTTGGTAAGTGTGATAGAAAAATAAGATTAAAGTTTTCTTTTTCAGATTCTCATTTTAAACGTTGAACTTTATTATCAATCTTGAATAATTAATTTTTAATTCATTACAACTAAAAGTAATTTTATTCTTGTCTTAAATTATTAGATTAAATTTCAATTAAGAGCAGAAAAAAGGATTGATAAGTTTTTTTTAATTTAAAATTTGCCTGAAATTTTGTTTATTCACATGAAAAACTATTTTAAAATTATATTTAAAAGTAATAAATTAAAGTAGTTAAAATATACTTTGAATAGAAATAGGGCATTAGCAAAATACTTTCCTTCCCTGTTAGAAATATTTTCTTCCAGAAAATCTGAATCTCATAGAAAATTGAAAAAAAAAAAATGTGAAGAATGATTAATACACTGTGCAGGAATGCTCTGTTTTCCAAGACATCAGTGCTATCACTATGAATCATTTTATTTGTAGTCTGCAAAAAGTAAGTTTTGAGAAGGACATATTTTTAACTGAAAACATGACATGAGAAGTATCATACTCTTAAATTATTTTACTGAAGATATTGCAAGATTATTTTCGTGGAGGTAGGTTTCATTGTTTTCCCTGGCTTTGGATATTTTTGAATGAAGTTGAATGCTGCATGTTCATTGTTGCTAAAATTTCCTCCTCATCATTTGCATGCCTTCTTATTCGTACTGAATTGGAAAATTGTGATAACTGTTTAAATTTGATGTTGTACTAATGTATACTGTGTTTCTTTTTTTCTCTCTCTTTCTCTTTACCCTGCTCTTCCCTTCTTGGTGTTGCCTTAAATCTCGTCCTACAGGCCTTTCGATCGGTGAGTGTGCCCTTGTGTAGCCAATTCTTGCTTTTGTGCTGTACCCTTTACCAAACCTAACATCCATTTAGCACCTTTTCAACAAATAAAACGATTTTTTTAAAAAAAAATATATCGATCCATAGGTTACATAACTATAAATTTTATGTGCTTCACCTTTTCCTTTATATGCCTGTCTGTACCGTTATAATCCAATCAACAATATTTCAGTTATGAATGTCACAAATTAACAAATGAAAGGTGTAGTATGTGCAGGTTGGCAGAACGCATAAGGATTAGAAAAATTATTATTTTTAGTATACTTCAGATGTGAATGAACATTAAAACTGGCAGTGGGATCTTCTCTATATATAGTGTTCACAAACATTCAGTCAAGGATAATAATTAAAATCAATTTGAAACAAATCGATTAACTGAAAAAATGCATTGTCAAACACAAAATAAAAAACTGCCAAAAGAAAACAACTGAAATATTTTCTTACTATTCTGTAAAGTGAAACTGCAATAAATTAATATAAATATAAAATATTTATTGCAGTATTAATTGCTGCTAAATATTTATTGCAGCATTAATTATAGTATTATTTGCAGTCCACGGCTGATTGTTGTTTGCTAGTTTCAGCATAAAAAATGTAAATAAAATGTGAAATTTACAATTCAAAACTAATTTTATTCACATATAGCTTTATTCAATTACTGATAAATCAGTCAATGTAAATATAAAAAAAATTACCCCTGTCTATTTTTCATTTCTTATATATTAATTTTTTACATTTTCAAAAACCAAAATAACTTTCTAAATTTCATATTCAGAAATATGTAAATCAGTGCATTTGTTGATGGAGACTTAACCAAGGTTTTATTTTGGGATATCTGTGGAAAATGGATGAAGGAGTGCTCTAAAACAATTAATGATCTATTTAGGAGGTCACAAACTCTCATTTGAAATACAAATAGTTGATGTAGTGATTGGGTGAAGGGGCATTGCCATGTTTCTCTTCCTGTAGAAAATACATAAATAAATAGTGTTTTTGAGATATCTTCTGTAAATGGAGAACATAAAAAGGTAAACAATAATTAGTGGCATATCTATATTTCATGAACTTTTAAATGTAGTGTCAAAACTGGTAGTATAATGAGTGGAGAACTTAGTCATTATGAACTTATCATGTTAGTACATGATGTTGTTTTTGTTAGAGGTTTTTGAGTAATTGAAGCTCAAAATTGCATAAGCAGTAAACAAAGCATAAACATAAATATTCATTAACATCTTTTAATCATGTATTTTTTTACCTCATTTTACCAGAATTGCATTATTATTAGGTATGCTCCTCTGAAAACATGCATTTTTAAGAGATTGATCTAATTTTACCAGTATTGCTTTATTATTACATTTACTTATTTGACAGCAGATGCATTTTTAAAAGTCATCAACTATGACATCATAGCTATTATTTCATCTTAAAATCGGTCGAGCTTCGAAACTTTGCTAGCTAGAAAAATTAGAAATGAAAGTTTAAAAAATTATAATCATACGTGTAGTGTAAGAGAAGAATAGAGAGTGATAGAGAAGTCTTGTGATTGTTTCAAACCAGTTAAGCTAGTTAAGACTTAAATTAATTAGGACAAATAATGACTTAGAAATAATAATATTCTCACAATAACTTGAAATTTGCAGTCTTATGTTTCATTATTTTTTATTTGAGCTTTTGTCAAAATGGTGGTAACATGTTGATAAAATCTAATTTTTTTTCCTTTGCACTTAATGTGTACATGCAGGTTAAGTTTTCTTCTTTTTCTATAGTGTTTTTGAGATTGCTTTAAAAAATGGGCTATTGTGGAAGAACTGAGTACATGTTTACAGGACCGACACTTTCATATGAAAATTGCCTAAATTAGTATAATGTTTGTAAATGGATTTTTTTTTTTCAAATTTTTTTTAATATGCAGATTGATCTTTCCTCGTAAAGGAGTTTATCTTATTGACTTCATTTGTAATTTTTAAAAAAAGTATTTTGATTATAATAGAATTTTGACCTCTCTTATAAGTATTAATAACACAAAATATTATATTATTTAAAGATTGTTGCTTAGTGGTGGTTTGATTTAAAACTGTTGTTGAAACTTTATTTCAAAATTTTAAAAAATTATGAGTTTAGTTTTAAAGGAAAATTGGTGATGTATAATTTTGTTAATATGGCATTTAACATTAAAAAAAAATTATATTTCTACATAAAATCCCCATTGACTTAAAATATCTGACCACATTCACTTTAGATATTTGACTTTTAGATGTATTAAATTTTGACATATCTTTTGATGGTCAGGTGTTTCATTGTGGATATTAGTTATCTTTAATTTAATTTATATCATTTAGATTTAATTTCATATCCATGCAGTGAAATTAACAGATACTAAATATGTCTCACTCTAATTGTCTGACATGTGAGTCACTGAGCCCTAAACTACACAGATATTAAGCAAATGGATTCTTCTTTAATTTCCCTCATTGGAAGAAAATCTTATGATCAAATAGTTGCTGAAATAATGAAAACAATTGAAAATTTTGAACCGTAATATAATCTATAGTTAGAAACTAGACCATATATCTAAATTTATACCAATAATAAAGTTTAAAGTGTGTGTTTTAGTGTTCTATAGGCCTGACTGTTTGACCTACATCTACCAAATTTTGCACATGTATAGATTGGGGGGGGGGGCTGTAATAAGCAAGTCGGAATACATTTTTTAGATTTTTAATTAGAATTTTAATTAATTAAAAATTAAGTAAAATTTTGACGTTTTTCCTCTATATTTTCAGATAATATTATAGTACAAAATTGATTTTTAAATCATATTGAAGTTCAAAAAAGAATATATTCAATTAATTTACATTTTAACCTATAAATTCAATCAAACTTTTAATGAATTTATAGAAAAAATAATTCAGTCATTTTTTTAACAATTTATTTTACTCAAAATAAAAATAAAATTTAAACTTGCAGAAGCACATTATTACATCACAAGGAAAAATTAACATTTATCAATGTGATGCTATCACATTAACAAAACCTCAAATTAAAAAATAAGTTAACTATTGCAAATTAAATTAAGTACATGAATTACAAATTAAAGATAGTAAATTTATAAAGGTTTAATTTTCAGTGTGTTTTTGTATGAAAGGATATAAATATAAAATATGCTATTTTGTAAAGAATAAAGAGATAAAAATTTTATAATACCTATATTAATTCAATAAAAGTTTATTTACTGCAAATATGGCTTATAAATTCAAGATATTCACTCAAATCAGGGCCCATAATCTAATTTGTTAACCTTTTGTAATAGAGTAATAGACGCATCTGCTAACAAGATGATTTAAATGAAATAATTATATTTTATATAATTTGACTCAATAAATGCTCTGGTGAATTGTGAATTGAAAATTTTTACATATATTCTGCACTTTGTGAATCATATTTAATAAAACATTCTTGTGACACTAATATTTTTAATATAAAGAATTATACTTTAATCATTTAAATAAGTCATTAAATTTGACTGATTTATGAAACATTGATTCAATTAAAACAGTCGATTTTAGATCCTTCGTCAATCGTCTCAAAGAAATTAGTCTGATTTCATAGCAGAAGACAGAAATATTTACTTATTTAAAATTTTGAGTGTCAAGAATATTTAGCAACATGATTCCTTAGGAACAGAGGATTATCTAAAATATAAACTTCTTAGTGTTTTTTTAAACCGAAAAAATAAAATGTTTTGGAAATAATTTTAATCTTTTTTGAGAATTAAAACTAAAAGTCGAATTTTACAATGAAACCTTGAAATTTTGCTGATAATTCTTTGAAATATTAGAAATTCAATCTGTAGTTCAAATAAGATTTCTATTCTTTCTGCTTTAATTTCTCTTTTTTCTTTTTTTAAATTTTTTTAAAAAAGGACAGGCTTGGTTTTAGTTAAAAAAGATGCTTTTATATTAATTACACTTTAATAATTTCAACTTTAATTTTAAAATTGAATTTCATGGGTACTGATAGAAAGTTTAGAGACACTGTCCAATGAACTAAACAGCTTAAAGCCCTCATAGTAATGTGAGTGTTATGCTACAAGTGCATAATAGTATTTTAACATATTTGAAGCTTAGAAATATTTTGATGAAAAGCCTTTGAAATATGCCAAGCTACATAAAATATGTAATTGAAAATTTTAATGAACATTAAAAGTCGTGAACCAGCTGGTCGCCAAAGGCGCCTAAGTAAAGATAATTAAGGATGCGAAGGACAGGATATTATTTTTCTGCGTCCTTCATGATATTTGGCTGTAAAATGTGACATTAACGCACTAACTTATTTTAATATTAATTTCCAATTGGTATGTGCTGAGGGAAGTATAATACTCTGAGTAATTGCAAGCAACGTTTAATTCCAGAGATATTCCAAAAATCATGTATCACAGATAACAAAAAGGCAGCGAAAATGTATACAAAGAACAACATTCGAGACATTAACAACACAATCATACTGAAAAATTGCTTACTAGAATGCAACTATATATCTCAGCTCATAGAGCAAGAGGACTCGCTCCTTAATAAGTATTCCAAAGAAAGGATTAATCCTCTTGAGAGCGCTTCATATTTTATAGTCTCCAGACAGAGTGCATTGTCACTTAGAATTCACTTGAAGAATCTTTAAATCTCAGTTCCCTGATAGAACCATTTTGCTCGCATTTCTGTTGCCAAATTATCATTATGGTTGTGGTCCATTCGTTTACAATCCAGTAAGAATTCATGTTGGTATCTCTTAAGAAGGTTGGGTTATAAATTCGTAACAATATTGTCATGAGGTGCCTCCGTAAGATTAGCTTCCCTGACTACTATCATTCTTTGTGCCGAATTCTGTTTGCTCTTCAGTTGATATATCATGATATTAGTAATAGTTTTAACAATATTTTGATAAAAATGACAAAATAATGCTGGTGTAGTTAACCCTTTCGCGACGGTTGCCGTATATATACGGCAGTCACTTGATGCATCACAGCGGCTGACGCCGTATATATACGGCAGCCACTTTTTCGTCCACAGCGGCTGACGCCGTATATATACGGCAGCCACTTTTTGGTCCACAGAGGCTGACGCCGTATATATACGGCAGCCACTTTTTCGTCCACAGAGGCTGACGTCATCTAGATACGGCGGCGAAAACGTGGCGAAGTATAGTCAGTCACTCTGTTGCGAAAAATAGCGAAGAGTGGCACAGGCGCGCCGTCGCGAAAAGGGTTAATTGCAAATTCAATTCATTTCTGAATTTAATTCATCGTGATAATTCAAATGATAACGCAAATTTATAAACTTTTCTTAGTCAAGGATCATCTTTTTTATTTGCATTTAAATTTGTTATATTTTTACAAAACAATATTTTACTACAATTTTTAGACATTGAGAAAAATCCATCCTTTGAAGTATAATTTTTAAGTGAAAATATTTTTAAACCTTCTGTTTTTCAATAAAATTTTCAATATTCATTACATTTATTTAATGACAAAAAATATTGCATTAAATACATTTTCGGTAATAACTTACCGATTCATTATCTAATTTATATAATTATGAATTTTATAATTATATTGTATTTTAAGTATCAAAACATATTTATTCCATTTTTAAAAACTTAAATTTCAAAATAAGATATACTACTTCAGTTCATTGAAATAATTGAAATGTAGAGTTTTATCTTGGTGTATGGTGGTAATAAATAAATATTGCAAATTGCATTTGAAATAAAAATTACTGGTTTTAAATTTTTTTGTAATTCAATATTTTTAACTTTAACTTTATATTTAACAAAGCAGTGACAATGTTCAATATCATTATTTCATTTATTTATTTTAATAAGATTTTGTAAGATTTTGCTGATTTTTGTAAGATTTTGCTCTGTTCTTTTCATACATTTTTACACCATTAATATTATTTTTTTTATTTCTTGTCTTAAAGAATAATATGTATATTTAAAAAAATGTCTATTCCAGCCACATAATTCAATTTTAAATAAATCTTCAAATTTTGATTTTCCATTTGATATTGTATTTTTAAATGTCTTTCCCAACACTCATTAACCTTATGTGTTTAAAAAATATTTGATGTTGTATTGCATGATTGTAATTGTTCACTGCTTTTGTATATTTGTGTTTTTTGCATGCAGTGAACTTGTTCATTGTTCCTGCTTGAGCATTAAATGTTGTATATGGTGTTGTTTCTTGTTATATTAAATGTGATTATGTTTTCTGTTTGCTTCTTATATTAGGATGCGGTGAGTATGGATATTATTTATTTATTTGGATTGAGCTATTCCCCTTCTAATTCACATGAAAGCAATGAAACCTGCATAAAATTGTTTGAGAAAAACATTCCATTTTCAATTTCATTTTTTGAAAATTTTTGGATGCCTTTATTTTTTAAAAAAATGTATGATAAATTTCTTAATCAGCTTTTCAATTCAAAATTATTCATATAGGAAAAAATGTAAATGAAATAATATTAATAAAAATTAATGACCTGTTATATTTAAATTACTTATTAAATCTGATATTTATTTAGTTTATTACAATATTTTCAGCACAGTTTATATTTATTTATAGTAAATATTATCGTTATTATTATAAAGACCATGAATTATATCTGCTCCATATTTAAAAAAAAAAATCCAAACTTTTTCTCGTTTGAAAGATTTTATTGTTTTACCTTATACTTTAAAAGCCATTTATTTTTTATTGTTTGTGAAATTTATTACTTGCATATTTTTTTTCATTTTATACATAAAGAACTATTTAAAAATGTTAAGTTACCAGATATTTAATTTTTTTCTAAAAGGAATTCATTTTAACTTTATAAAGTCTATTAATTATTTTTAATATCCTTTTCATAAAATTAAATTTATTTATTTAATTAGTAAATATTAATAATAACACATACACATTTAAAATTGAGTGCCAATTTGGTAACATGAGAAGATCCATCTTTTCTTTAATTTGCTGATTTATGAGTTCTTTTTACGAATTTGAACATTGTGTTTTAGGCTTTTGCATGGTTCAGTGATCTTCTTGTTGAGCATGCAGAGATCTTCTGGTCATTGTTTGCTGTAGATATGGATACTGTTCTAGCTGAGCAACCACCTGATACGTGGGATAGTTTTCCAGTCTTCCAAGTTCTGAATGACTACTTACGAGTAGATGGTACTTTCTTTAATTTATGATATTGATATTTGAGTTCCAAAGCAACGAAATGTTAATTTGAAAAAAATAAATATATGATTTTATGCACTAGGTTTTCATTTTACAATGGTGGAAACTTTCTTTGACGGTGGGGGGACTTCGTTTTTAAACAAAAAGAATAAAATAAAATTTAAGGAATTCTTATACTAATTATCTCTTTTAGTAATATACAGCAAGCAATATTTGCTTTAAAAATATGTTAATTAATCAGTCTTATTCCATACCTCCATCTTATTTAAAAGTCAGCAACCAACATTAAATTTTAAAAAAATTGCTTGTGTTTCAAAACCGGCAGTTAATTTGAATCATTAATATCCCATGATATGTTAGATATAAGATTGAGCGTAATGATTTTACAATTGAATCCGTTTTAAATCATGTCAAAATGCCTGCATTAAGCATTAAAGGCTTTACTTTTACTGAATTTTTTCAAAAATGTACCTCTGATTTATAATAAACATCTATAGGGTTTCCACACTTTTGATATTACCTCTAACTCCCCAATGCAGGCCTCAATCCATTTTTTTTTTCAATTTTTGTCAAAATTATATAAATATAATAAAATAATACTACTTCTCTACACAAAGTTTCTTTAAGCAGAAGGAAAAAAAATGAACTAGTTACGTTTTATTATTTCTAACTATCATTTCAATGGAAAATTATAATAATTTTTAGAATCAAATTCTAATATAAAATATTCTTTGTTATATTCTTTATATTAAATTAAGTAGGCTGTTAATGTATTGCTTTAAAATGTTGCTTTTGAGTCCATTAAAGAATACAGTAATAAATATTAGCCAGTTTATGTAGTATTACAAAAAATAGGACTAATCTAAACCCTAATTTAAGCGACTAATCTGAAGACTCTTCTAAGAAATTCCGTACTTTATTGGAGGGTGTCGAAAACAAAGTGCTTTCCCAAAGAATTGATTCTTTCTTCAAAGTTTTGTCAGATTGCGAGTGGATGAGCTCAGCAGTATTGTGTTATTGTTACCTGATTAATGATTTGATGTTTGCTTGTGTATTGTTGATTTGTGCAAGTGCTATCTTTGTATGTGCTTCACATGTGTTTATGTTGCCTGTGCTTGATTCTTATCTTTTTGTGTAAAATGTTATTTGTTACTGTTCTTGTTGCTCATCTTGCACCATCAATCCATCTGTCGATTTCCATAACAGTAAATACCAAAGTGAAGGGTTATGCAAGTCAAAGTGACTGACGAATGCTACCAAATATGTGAGAAGTAACATCATCAATCATTTATTAATTACATTTTTAATCCTGGATTTTTAAAAAGGTTGTTGACATACATTTTTTTAATACATTTTTTTAGATAACATAATTTAGTATAGCATCGATCCTTAACATAACACAACAACTAAATTAATGGAAAAGGCCACATTATTTTTAAAATGCATATCCTAGGTGCCAGCTCGGAAAAACATATATGTGAAGATATTTAAATACATCACGCGAAAGCGTGCGAGAAAACAGGGAGACAACGAAATAATACATCAATGATTGTTTGTTTTCCGGATTGAGGCACCACAACAGTTGTTTGTGTACATTTTGTATTAAAAAGTCAATATTTAGTGTAAGACCTCACATTTTAATATAATGTAAATAATATATGAAGAAAATTTCGTTGGAAATTGGACATTTTAAAATTTTATGCTATTGAAAAAGGGGGGGGATACAATCGATGAAAATTTACGAGTTTTTTTTTTCCTTCTATAAATGTAGTTTATTATGAGAATTAATTAATAAGTTAATTTCTTAGTCTAACCTAAAAGGCTATATTTTAATTCATACTGAGAGGCTGTACTTAATCATAAAAGTATTTAGAATAGTTATAATTTTAGTATTTTAGATGGTGAACATTCTTTGCCGAACTCACGGATATACGAGACTTCATATTTTTTTATAAAAATAAAGTATTGTGAACAGATTTAAGAGGCGATTACAGACATTAATATATCGGAATAATTATATTCAATTTTACTTAGCCTTATACGAAATATGCAAATAGATCGTACAGTACTGTGAGAATTGATTGGGATATATTAATTGGGACAAACATATTTTTAAAGAAGATTGTTCCTTTCTCGGAGATTTTCTGCTCCAAACCGGTTTCAACTGCCTTTTCTTATTACGTGCGACTGCCCTTTACAAATCTAAAAACCGTATGATCATGACACGTCGAAATATTGGCGATTTTTCTCTTTTAAGACATAAATGTTCGCTTTTAATTAGAAAATTATAAAGGAGATTGTTACATTTAGCGATTTTCGACAACAAAAAATTGTAACTGGCGTGAATGCCTGACATTTACCCGATTCTCTTGTCTGGCCAATCAAGGGCTGGGTCGTAAATAGTTATATCTCAAAAAACCTTTCTTCTCTCAAGTGTTTTTCGTATGCTGTTACTTAAAATACGAGTATCAATTGGACCAGACAATTTTAAAAACACCGATAATTAATTTTCTACTTAAATTATTAAATTTTTCATATTTATTGACAAATGTTAAAGCATAAAGAAGGATTTCTTTGAGTTATTGATTTGATCTTAACTTTATACGACGTTAATATCACTATTTTAAGACCAATAAAACACTGTAAAATGACGTGCTAAAATAAAAGAGAATTTATAAAAAGTTAAACAGTAAAATTATTCAAAGGGTTAAAAATATTCTGTTAATTTCCAATTAACTGAATAACTAATTTTAGTACTTTCAAAAGTTGGCCATGCTATTGTCTTACATAATTGCTGCGCAACATCTATTTGAATTCATCTCAGCTATATAGGAAGAGATGTGGCTCATACATGCTTTGCCAAGGTGGCTTTTGTTTATAAAAGCGTTAAATTAATATTACATATAAATATTTTTTATGTTCTTTTTTCATAGAAAATCTGTGTGGTGGGCGATTTCATCAACACCTTCGTGATACTTTTGCACCTCAAGTTGTGAGGTATGTAGATCTGATGGAATCCTCCATTGCTCAGTCGTTGCACAAAGGATATGAGAAAGAAAGGTGGGAACTCAAAGGGTGAGTAATGACCTTTCGCCTATTCTTTAAATTTATTTGTGAGATTTTGGCATCTTCAGTAAAATTCATTTATAAAATTCCTGATCTATTTAGAGAAACATTAATTTCACAAAGTCAAAAAAATTATCATGTGATAACATGTTGTTTTAGTTTGAGGTTTTTGAAGCCACAAAATGCAAATGCCAGAAAATTGGCGATTTATCTCTTTTTAGGTATTAATTTTTCGCTTTATATTTATTAGAAATTGTTAAAGAATATTCTCACATTGGATGACTTACCCACAAAAAGTTACAACTTGGCGCAAATGTCCGACATGTAACAGATCTTCCTGTCTGGCTAATTAAAGGTAGGGTGGTGAGAAGTTATCGCCCGAAGAAGCAAACACAAAGAAAAAAATGGAAATCTATACAAAACAGCGTGAGGAGGAATCGCGAGGTGCATACAGAATGATTCAAAACTTACCATTCAAATTTCGTAAAAAGGTAGGGAATATTTCAGGAAATCAATTTCACATAGGAAAGTATGTTCCTCAAACTTCATCTGTATGGACAAAATGGATAAGGGAAACGAACTCAAGGAAAAAGTAAAGTTAAGTAGTGACGAATGTGACTTTATTCCAACATGGTAAAGTACATTCGTTATTAGTAGGTGCTCAAAATTTCGAATATTTTTTTTATGAAAGTGGGACTACAGCGCCGTTGCATCGACCACCGAACATTTTCAAAAACGCCATGTCCAATGCCTGTAGCATAAATGGGGAAATATGTGGTATCAACATGACGGAGGTCTAGACAATAGCACAAACGTTGCGCGTTGTTAATTACCTAAACCAGACATTCAGAGCTGAATGAATCGTCAGGGGTGAAAAGATTGCTTGACTATTCAGGTTGCCTTCTCTATTGCCCATGTATTTATTTTTGTGCTTGGCGATGAAAGACTATGTGTACGAGATCCCCGTCGACATTGAACACGAATAATGGCCGCCGCAGGCATCGTTCTTGCGACAAGACAAGTTCGTGCGTTTTTGGAAGTATTCGATGGTCAGTGTAACAATGCTGTGTTTAATATGTTTGTGTAAATGGCCACACTTACTCTGATCTCGTATTTTACTTTGTTGGAATAAAAGTCATATTCGTTCCCACTTAATTATACTGTTACCCTTGTGTTAACTCCACTTGTTTATTTTGCTGATACTGATGACGTTTACTTACTTTCCTGGGTGAAATTGGTTTCCTGACATTTCCTATCTCCCCATGAAATTTGAACGATTAGTTATGAATATAGTGAGAATAGTGTTTTGACCAGATATTCAAATGATTAAATTTTGATATCCAATGAATGAATAGTTTGATCTCCTGCGCATCGGAACAGCTTATCCAGCAGGTGTATATAAGGAACAGTTCTTCAACTGTTGCTAAAATTTTCGGTTTGATTGCGATTCAGATTACCTTTCAACAACTTAAAAAATACCTCGGTGCAGAGTTCGTGCTCATTACGAGAAACTCTCAGAGTTTAAGAGAGGTCATATCATTGGATTGAAAGAGGCCGGTTGGACAAATCGTAAAATCGCACGTCATTTGAGTCGAAGCGATATGGCAATTCGAAGATGCTGGCAAAGATGGATGGAAAGTGGCAGAGTTCAGCGTCAATATAGTAGTGGTCGACATTGGACTTTTTTTTTTTTTTTTTTTTTTTTTGCTATTGAGTGTAAAATAAACGCAGCACAGGCAGATTAGTTGTTTTGTTGACATAAAAAAGGCTCATAGAACTGTACCTCTACGACCCATTGTTTTCAAGAAAAATGCGAGAGAAAATGTATGACGCCATATCCGGTTTATGAAATAGAAACTTTATTCGGCTGCTGGATTAGGCGTTGGAGTCCTGTTTCATGACCATCACGATTTCCAAATCTGACCCTCTTTAGAGTTTTTCCTATGGGTCCATGTAAAGGAATTGGTTTATTGAGACCCAGTTACTTCAGAAATGAACTTGGTCCATTCGTATCCACAGTTCGTTTACTTCTGTGGACAATGTGATGCTAGAACGTTTACAGTCAACCATTGCAAGACGCGCGCATACTTGCATACCTTCATATGCGCGGGTGGCATTTTGAACATCTTCATATTTAAATTTATGCAAGTACTGATGTTTATGTTTCGAAAATTAATTGGACACCTTTAATAAAAGAGATAATTTTAATTTATTCATATTAGACTTACAGGCAGAAGCTTGTTGGAACTCCTGGAATATTAGAATCATCAGTTTGTTGCGGTTTTTCCAAATTTATTTGGACAGCACTTATCAATCTCTATTTCTTTGTTTCATAGGTCTTCCAGGTTGAAACACATTCTCACAATCACCGTTCACTTTCCACTTCTTGATAACAAAAGACATTGCCAATTTTGAAATGTTGACTCCCTAGATAGGCCTCCTAAGGATTATCCATTTCTATGATTTCCAACAATTATGCCTTTCTCGAAGTCAGGCAGCTCTGAATTTTGTGGCATCTTACATTCAAATAATGTCAATGCTGTATCCTCCATGATATTTAAGTACAACGGGTGTAATGTAGATCTGGACTGCAGACATCCTCATTTGCATCAATGTCCAAATACTTTTTGGTAGATAGAGCATATATGTTCTAAGTTTTTTTATTTACATAGTTATGTGAACATTTGTACAGTGTATAATGTTATATATGATATTTCGTTAATGAAAACCTTTTTTTATGTATTATTAATTTTTTCTGATTTGTTGTAATTAATTCATTTTATCCCCAGACATGGTTGCATTACTTCAGAAGATCTTTTTTGGAAGTTAGATGCTCTTCAATCTTTCATCCGAGATTTGCATTGGCCTGATGAAGTTTTTGGCAAGCATTTAGAACAAAGATTAAAATTAATGGCTTGTGATATGATAGAATCTTGCATCAATAGGTATACATGATTTATTTATCTAAAAACAAGATTTTTTCAAATTTTCTAGAATAGTAATAGTTTAATTGCCTTTTAATCTTCTTATGTCTAAAAAAAAATACATAAAGTTTTGTAATGATTTAAAAAAATTGAATTTCAAGTTAATGAATCTTCATGTTCCAGATTTTCCTAAGTATGAAACACACCTATTTGGAATTTTGTCTATCTGTCTATGAAGACAATAACTCAAAAGTGGCTTGAGTTTGAAGGAGGCAATTCTGTTCTTTACACCAAATTTGTAGATTTCATCAAATATTGAACTCCTCCATATGGAGAAACCAATTTATTCGATATCAAACTGAATATAGTAATATAAAAAATGAGCTAAATTACCAAAATTTGTTCCCTAGTCTAAACATCTAAAGTGTAGATCTACCAAGGAATTTATCCCTTTCAGTCTGTCCCTTTACATGCATGTAAACGGACAGGCTAGAATCCAATGAAATAAATAAATTTTGTGTGTGAATGTTTAACTAAAATTTGTTCTGTATAAAATTTTGTCTTTAATTGGTCAGCAAATGTATGTCCAAATGCCATTTTCATTTTTATCATTGCACTCCAAAGCATAAAATTCACTTTGTTAGTTTCCAAAAGAAAAAAAAAAATATCTGAGCATTATGGCATTCATGGTCTTGTCAAGATCCTTAATGTTTATTCTCGTGAAGGGGATAACTCCTGTATTTAAAAATATGGGGGGGGGGGATTGCTTATGCTGGTTTTGTATTCAAAATTTGTTAAACTTGTGGTAATTTTTTTATTGTGTTGAGGTATTCATATAAATATGCATAATAAGCATTTATTTTATTTAAAAAATCTGTTTGTCATAAAGCAAATATCTTGCAAAGAGATCAAAAGAAATTAAAAAAGCTAAACAGATTTTAGTATATTCTTTATTATAAGATTTATTATATAAAATATTTTGTAATAAGAATTGATTTATCTGTATCTATTATATTTTTTTCTAATGAGTAGTTTGATTAATTAAAATGAAAGAGGTTAAAACGAATTATTATAAATGCAATATATTTTTAAATTTTGCATTAATAATTTTAGTTTTATTAAGGTTCTAGTATTTAAAATTTTATAATTAAATAATGACTGCCATAACTATTATGTGTGTTCCCAGAACCAGCTTCATTAGAAAATTACAATTATAAAAAAGAACTTTTTTTTTATTATAAACCTGTAAATGAAAATTTCTAATTTATAATACATAAAAAGTTAATGCAAATTTTCCAATTTCTTATTATTTTTTACTTCTAAACATTTTCTCTACAGAAGGGTTTCTTTTTTCATTTTTCGTTGCTTTTGTTGGTAGAACTCTTCAAGCATTTCAGCAATGGCAAAAGAAAGGTAGCAAATGGACTAGTACAGATTATATAGTTCCGTCTGAAATGTGTGCTATGATAAATGTAGTTCTTGAAGCCAAGAATCAGGTTTGTTTTGTATTCCTATTATTTGATTTTCCTTTTAGCCTTAAATTACTAAAAGATATCAAAATGATTAATAAAGAATATTTTAATAAAGTTTCTTTTTCTTCTAGTCTTTAAAGCTGTGTACTGTCGAAGGAGTAGACCTGGTAAGTACTATTGATTTTATTTTCAGTGTTTAATTATAAAGATTAATTTTGGTTATAATTTTAATGAATTTTTTTGTGTTTTTTCTATTTTCATTTTTGTACATCAAAACCATTCATGAAGAGAAATATTGTATTTTAGAATAATTTTGAATTGATAATTATGGTCTTTATAGAGTGATTTGGTTTGTAAATGATGATACAATTTTAGAAATGTTGATTTTTATTATTATTTAAATAAATATTAGAACTGAATGTTCAACGTTTTTATTAAAATTATATATTTAATCTATTATAAAGACTCATTTCACTGTTATCTATTTTAACTCCCTTCCCTCAATTTATAGCATCAATACCATGCCAAGATAGATGAATTGGTTGATAAAAGCTTGAATCAAATGATGACAGGGCTCATTACAAAGGTATTCATTGAAAATATATTTTTGAATTTATATACTTACCTTTACTTTGACATACTTTCAGAATTGAAATATTCATTTTCTTTACAGTTGACAAGCATATTAGAGCTAACTTTAAACAAGTTATCTCGTTATGACGAAGGTAGCCTTCTCGCACCTATCTTATCGCTCACAGTAAGTTCTAACTTTCATTTTTAAGAAAAGTTTTTTATAAGGAACCACATTTAATTAAATTAGGAATAATCCTTAATGTTATATTAAGGATTATTTCATATGCAATTTAGTATTTATTTTTTTAGTACTGAAATATCAATATAAAATATTCATTCCATTTTCATTTTATTATAATCTCAAAAACTTCTTTTCTAATAGTTTTTTTTTCATATCAAATAGATATTTTGTATGAAAATATTCAAATCATTTTGTTTGCCTGATGACAGACAAATTAAATTTTTATACTACATATAATATTTTGAGCTTATGAATTAGTGTTTAAAATTTCAAACTTTTATGGGGGAAATTAGTTTTATCGATGTTCAAATTTACCTTATATTTTATTAACCGAGAATCATTAAGGTAGGATCTGAACAGGTTAAAAATAAAAAAAAATTGAATATTTTTAAATTTTAGAAATAATAATACTTTTTCAAAAAATACGATCTGAAATAAAGGGAAAAAACAGAATGTTAGGGAATGTATTCATCATGTTATACCAGCTAATGAGCCACTTGTAAAACAACTAATTCAAATAGTTTTAGGATAATGCTGTTAATGAACTGATCCTGATGCCACTGGAAAAAGTGCAAGAAAGAAAAATGTTATTCCTAATTTGCAATGATGGATTTACTTACTTCATAGAATTAGTTTCCATAGTCTAGTTGTTAAACAGTTTTTGAAACAAATTTTATTCTCTATTATATTTATTGATATACTATTTATGAATTTAAGATTTGTCAAAAAATCTTCCTAATATCTGAAGTGAAGTAGTAGTTGATACTGAATTAATTATTTATTTAATTTTAATTTAACTAAGTTACTGATAGATTAAGCAGGATACACAGATTAGAAAGTTTTTAAAAACAGATATATTATAATTACTTTTTTTGTATTAAGAATTTACTGATGTAATGCATGGAGGGGAAAATCTTTATGAAAACATAAGCTGTTAATTATAAGACCTATTAGATGTTAGTTAGTGATTATTATGTAATCACTAACTCTTTCTATTCAAATTTTAAGTATATTCTAAATAACAACAGACATTTAAGATTAAATTTTTTTTATCATATATAGAAATTCCTTTCAAAGTATAACTAGGCTTCTTTTGTAAGAATATATAAAGAAAAGAACATTCTACTTTCTCTTTCATTTCCTTTTCTAATTTCATAAGAGTTAGAGCTATGAGAATGAAAGAAAATGGAAAAGATTATATCATAGGAGAACTTTCAAATGAAGTACCACATGTTTAGATAGAAGTCAGTGTTATGTATTAAAAATCTTTTTTGGACCTAAGACTTCTAAATAATGATAGCTATTGAAAACTATTAATACAAAAGTTGTTTGTTATGATAACAGGATAACTCATCTTATAACAAAAAGTAAGAATTAAAATTTACTAAAAAGTTTGACTTGGAATTTTAAGAATCCCCTTGTTTCAGATCTCTCTCAATTATATCTTTAAAATGTTTTGACATCCACAGATAAAATTTGATATAAGGTCTTAACACCAAATCAATAGATTTTTTTTATCAAATTTTGTAATTCAGTTTGTGAAATTTTTTCAGTGAGACTATTGCTGATTATTAGAAAGCAGGGGGGGGGGCAGTTGCTATTGGCAACAGTGGTTTTTTAAATTGTTAATTGATATTGCTTGAAGGAAGATGGGTTATATTTCTGAATTTATAATTTTTACGAATTTTTTAAGGCTTTCATTTTCTTTTCAAAACTTTTTTATTTGAATTGTGAGCCATATTGAATTTGAGATTGATTCTTCTAACTATTAGTCTTTATTTCATAAAAGCAAATTAGCATCGATTTAAATTATGATTAAAATAAAATTTAAATATCTTATTTGTACAATTTTTTCTAATTCAGTAAATAACCTGCTTTCCATATTGATATAACATCCTTTAATTTTTTTTCCAGCCTTATTTCAAAATAAGTGATTTTATACATAGTCAGATCTATTTAAAAACTATTAAATAACTTCTTTTTTATCTAAATGACAGATTTTATTGAAATTTATTTTAATGTTCCTTTTTTCCCTTTCAGTATAAGCAAGGTGTATCTAGCTCAGGCAAAGAAGTCGGGTTAGCGTACATCAACTTTGCTCGCAACAGCATGGAGCAGTTGAGGCAGAAGGTTACTGATGAGCTCTGGGTTCTTAGTCTGTTCGAGGTAATTTGGTATTTTCATAAAGTTGAACTGAATATAATATTATGTATCCATATCAATAGTTTTTCATTATTATATTTTGTAAAAGTTGTTAGAAATAATAAAGTAATATGTGATGTATCCAACCTTACTTGAAATGATTTTTATTCTTAATTATATTTATATAATAAATAAATTTTTACTTATTTACAAACATTCTACTAACTATTTAATTTCTTATTTCTTTTAAGTTGTAATACACAATTAAATATACTACCTACTGAGTGTTAGTCTCAAATGCTTTTAGATCCTTCAAGGATTCCTCTCATGAAAATGATTATAGAATCTTGCTTAGACGAAAAAATTTGTGCTTGCTGTTACCCTCTTCAGTACATGCATGTGTTTGCTTTCCGTCTTTTCTTGATTAGCAATGATAGCATATAAAAAAATCAAGACTTGGCATTATATAAAAATACTTTAGAAAATCAATCTATATTTTCCCAAATACTTAAATTAATCTGTAATCAACTAAGTACAAATAAGTAAAATGAGGTTCAACTCACTAAGATTGCTTTTCGCTATCAATTTTGACTTCATGCCTTATACATTGATAGAATGCAATGATATCTCCTAATTTAATTTACATCTTAATAAATTTTCTATCTTTTTACATTAGTACAGGCTACTTAATTCTAAAATTTCCTCTAATTTCCTTAATCAAATCCTAATTTTTTATTTATTTCTAATTTGTCTAATAAAAATTGCATTCCCTTTAGTTCTCAGACTCCGAGGAAGGGATAAAAATCCCTAATAACCTACATGTTCTTTTCAGCGATAACTAGGATTCTCTTTCCTACGTCAACATATGCCAAAAATTTCTTTATCAGAATTTCTTAGTAAAATCCCTAAAAAGAAAAATTCTGATACTTTTCTTCTTGTTTACTGATGTGAAGAAACACATTAGAACTTTGCCTCCATGTACAAATGTTTCTTTTTTGGCCAGAACTTCTGCCAAAATTATGAGACACAATTGCTGACTGGGGGACAATTTTTTCCTTGTTAATGCCATCTCTGCTTAAAAAGTTTAATATTTTATAATTTCTTGAAAAACTACTGGTGTATCAAACAATTTTTAAAATTTGCCAAAAGCAACTTTTTTTATTATAATTATGTATCGTTTTTAAAGAATGATACAGAATTTTCTTGCCAGTTGTGCAATGGAACCAAATAACTAAAATGATTTAAGATATTTATAAAATTGCCATTCTATAGAAGAGGCAGTACAAAATACCATGTGTCTGTTAAACATAGTTTGAACGCACACTATTGAAATACATCATCTTTCACATCATTCATGGCATTAAGATAATGTTTCATACTATGTGTCCATAATTGTATGTGCATGATTTGAAGAATATGAGAAAGCGTTCCAGTCATTACCCATTGCACTGAATTTCCTAGATCTTAATCTTGGTAAAAATCTGTGAGAACATCTTGATCAATAAATCTAAACGAAAAACTCTTCATCTCAGGATTTTCACAAATTACATAATGATCTGCTTTTCCAATGCTCCAAATGTTTATCCCTACCTTCAAAGCACACATTGAGTCCAAGACATGCTGTTTAACTATTGTTTTCACTGTAAGAGGAAGCACAATTAGATAGATATAATAAGACTCAAATGAGCATTAACAAATATAGTTATTAAAATTAATTTGAAATGTCATGGTTTATGATGATTTTTCTAAAATATTATTTATTTCATGCATTATAGATTTATTGTGTGTGTGTGTGTGTGTGTATAAACAATTTATATCTTTGTAATTTTTTTTTTCATTCAAGGATTGGTATGCTGCCCAAATATCAATGATATGTACATGGTTATCTGAAAGATTGGATCACGGTTTACATTCCTTCCAGTTAGCAGCTTTGTCTCATATAGCAAAAGTGAGTGGATGGATTTTATTTTGAATTTCTCCTTATTGTCATATCAATTGTAGTAAAATTTCCTTGCAGGAAATATCCCAATAAAAATGTTGCTGGAAAAAACAATTAATCCAGTTTTCTCTATCTTATGAAATATAATAGAAAAAATTGCAAGGAATGAAATAAAATTGTGAAGGTGCTCTGTTAGCAAAAAATACAGTAAGATGGATTGATTTTCTGAATGCATGACAATATCATGAAGATATCGTTATAAATGTTGGATATTTTGAGCATATGGGTAGTTTTTTTTATTGTTGTCCATAGTTACCAATTGCTGTCTGTAGTTCTTGATTTTCAAATAGTTTACATTTATTTTCATTTCAGAAACTATATTCTGATTTTGAGCTGCAAGGGATAGAAGAAGAAAAATTGAATTCAAAAACGTATCAAACTATCACAAGTCGGTTACAACTAGAGGAAGCAACTGCTGCTGTTAATGATCCTAGTCATAGAGAAAAAGATGATTCTGAGTATGCATGTTATTTTGTGTCTCGAAAGTTAATTATTTATTTATAACAGTATTGAAAATTGAATCTCTTATCATTATTCAATCTTTTCACATTGCTTCATATAGTAGTCAAATCTAACTTTTAAAAATAGTCTGAAATATATTATTAGATCTAATATTATAATTTGTTTAAGAGAAAAAATCCACAAGGATTTTATGTTTAGAAGGTTTACTTTGTATTGTTAAACATTTCCATTCATTTTTATATATTTATGTGTAGAAAATCAATAAAAATATAAATTTTAATACATAACATATATATTTATATAATATTTAAGTAGTTTTTCAGAAAGTCTTGGATTTTATTTGATTAAAACTGTCAATGTTTTTCATATTCATTTTTGTATTCCCTCCCTTTGAAATAAATTTAAAACTTCTTTATATAAACATTAATTATTTCATTTACTTAATGTTGCATTTTTTTCATTTATATTTTCTAATTAGGTTTTAATTATTTTTTTTATTTTTCATTTTCAGATAGATCCTGTTTAGTTAATTGTAAGTAATATCTACGGACTAATAGCATGCATTGTGGGGATGGTGTTGGTTTATTTTATATGAATTTTGAACTTTATAAGTGCTTATAAAATTATGAAAGCAGTTTTGGATATGTTAGGATAAGAATTTTTAAAAAATATTATTTACTTTCTCTCTTTTCAAATTGATTATCCCCTTAATAATAAAAAAGGTCTGAAGTCTTTGAAATATGATGTATAAATAATATATACATTTAAGTATTAAATTTTTTGAAAATCATTAAATAAATAACAAATTTTTGAGGCTGTTACGTCTCTTCAATATTTTTTTATCTATTAAGTTATTCTAATAATTTAATAACTCATTTGAATAAAAATATCTTAACAATTTTAAACAGTTTTTACTGGGAAGAAAATTTTTGGTACAAAATTTACTTATTCTAATTACAGTGTGAAAGTTTTTAAAAAGTTATTTCCTAATTTTTGTATAGTTTTTCTTTTATCATGATGCATATTGATCTGACGGTTTCTTTGTCATTACTTAAAAATCTATACATAGGATAAAATGAAGTCTCCTGAGAGCATCTGTATGTGGGAACCACAAAAACTCGAGAAGTAGTTAATGGATATTGGAGATATTTATATCATTTTTCCAGAGCATTTATTGGGGAAGGTTTTAGTACATTAAATTCATATCAAGAAGAAAAAAAATTAATTGTGATTATAACTTTGCACTTATTTGCACATGTACGAAAACCTCAAGCTATGCATGTGCAGATAGCTAGATCTATAGTATGCATATATGTGGTACATTTCTTTGTTTATGTCTAATTTTAAACAGCGATTAAAATCTCATTATGCCCAAAAGAAAAAAAATCCAACTTTGGCTAGAACACATTAAATGCCAAAAAGCTTGTTTGTTGTGCGATTAGGAAAATGTAGAGGAAAGAAAGGTTTGGTTAGTGAATATCAAGGAAATAATGTCCACACGTAGGGAAGAGTCTTTTGACAAATGAAATAACTACCTTTCTTTAAATCGCCATACAACTGAATTGCAGAAACATAATGAATCTCCTTAGAAGTGAAATGATTTAATGTGTTTTGTCTATGGACATATATTTTTTCTTTTGTAACAGTCTAAATATTTCTGAATTCTACTATAAGAAATTATTTTGTAGTTATTTTTGATAATTTCTAAATGTATTTTTATGTTTGATGTTACATTGCACACCCAGGTCATATTGTGTGAAGGCAAGACTTAAGTTTAAAACTAATTTTTCTTTTTGGATGCTATGCCAAGGGTAATGTCATGTGGGTACTGCTAGTTAGTAATGATTTTGAACTAGATGGAACACTTTAGTCTATTAATTATTATTTATGGAAGGGAAAAGGAAGAAAAAAAGTAATATAAAATGTATTAACTGCATTCCATATTTATTCTTGTTTTATATATTAATTTTAAGCATTAAAATTTGAAAAGAGTAAAAATCAAGTCATTGCTATATCTACAGGTATATTTGTCATGGGATCCTTAAAAAGTTATTTTGCATTATGTCATTTTCTAATATACCAAGTATAACATTGCAGAACATTGTTATAGTTTAAAATCAGCCAATGCTTGCAATCTACTTATCAATATATATTGTAATGGAAAAAAAATTGGATTTAATTTTTTGTAACTAAATACCCTATTCTTGCAAAAGTATATTTGCAACAATTACATTTGCAATAAATATATGCTTTATATTAAATGAACAATATTTATATTTAAAATGTAATTTCTAAAGTTCTATGTGTAATATGTAATATTTTTCTTTCATTCCATCTGTCTGAATCGGATCCAATATCAAATGTTATATAGAATTTCGATAATTCAATATAAATTAATTTCTAAACATTTTACTTGTCTATTTTTGTGTATACAGCTTTGATTGTTTGATGAGTTCTTTCTAAGAAAATAAAATCAGATTATTTCTTATTGATTATTATGCTAAGGCAGTTCTAAAATTGAAAACAAATTTGGAAAAATGAACAGTGAAATACAGTGCTTAATTTAATTTGAATTCTTTGATTACTGAAAATCCTTCCCTTTTTTTACTCTTTCAGTTTAAAATTAACATATCAGTAAGATTTCATCTGTATCTCAGACTTATTTTGGTTTTCCAAAGCAATAAATTCTTTTAAAAAATTTTTAAATTGTTTTTATTTGTTAAACATAACTGTAACATTTCTATTCAGTAGTTAGAAATGATTAATTCTTTAAGGTCTTTAATTCATTTGTGAAATGTACTGTTGTGCAAAGATTCATTTAAAAAAGCAATTGAAGATGCTAATATTTTGTACTTAAATTTTGAAAGCTGTAAATTTAAATCATTTAGAAGGAATATTTTTATTTTGAAGTTTATCAATGTAAGCAGTCAAACTTCTGTGTACTATTTCTTATGCTCATTTATTTAATGTTTGGTTTTGGTCATGGTCTACCCCACTAGACCTGCCTACCTGAAAGGGTGTAAGACCTTGAAGAGCATTGGGGAAAGAACCATTATTAATTTAATAGCTTACAACCTTCTTAAGAATATGGGCGTAAATAAGAGTATACATTATAGTTCATTTGACTAAAGTAAAATAATTAAAAAATAGTTAGCAAACCAATTCTGGTTTCAGAAGATTAAAATGAAAAGTACTTTTAAAAAGCAGTAATATGCCTATGCTTAAAAAATATCACAGTATCCAACAGATGGAAGACATAGTATACTGTACAGCAATAAAATCGTATATCTATTCCATCATATAAAGTGAAAAATCACTGAATAACATGAATACAGGGTGAAAATACAAAGCAAATCTAGTATGACAAACACTTTAAAAAACTTTTTAATAGCTGTAATCCTACGTAAAAAATAACAACTAAAATGATGCACTAGAATAATTACATAATTAAGAAATCAAAACAAGACTGCAAATAACCTAAGATACAGATCCATCATCCTAGCCCATTCTGAATTTCTTCGCAAATATCTCTTGAGGACTTCACAATATCTTAACCTTTTATTACTGTTATAAAAATGTATATAATTTGTTGTGTTTATTTCATTGCAGGGATTATCCGGATGGTGAAGAAGGAGCCAAGGGAAGGACTGTGATGCGAGATGAGGGAGCAGAAGGCTATGTCAGTAGCATTAAGAACGTCACCCAAAATATGGTCGGAAGAATATCTAATTTGAGTCGTGGAGGTCTAGGTGGCTTAGCTAACAAATTTTCTGGAGGCTTTCTCAATTTTTAGTTTTTTCCCCACTTAGCATGGCAAGAGCGATATCACTCCTCAGGTGTTTCCAAGCCCTCCAGACAAACACAGACATTCTTTTTTGGGGCATTTATTGCATTTAGACTTGCAAGGTTACTGTTATAGTGTCTCTGCTTCCTGAGTGTACTTAAAGGTCTAGGATCTCGTAGACAGAGCGTCACTAGAGCAGGATGCTTATTTAGCATTAACAAAACAATAACATTGCATGTTCTTTTTAAATGCCAAGGTGCCCCTAGGGTAGTGGCACATTTACCTAGCAAATAAAATCCACTCTTTTGAAGTGAAAAGTGCGATTTTAGCCTCTATGCATTTTCTTCGTATTTCTCTGTTTCACCGATACGCTATGTCCTGAGCATGTACAGTAATTCTTTAGACATGAAAGGAAACACAGTGTGTTTTATCACTGTTAGTTAAGAAATTTCTGTTTTGTTGATTGCTAGGCAATCAATCTCAAGTACATGAAATTAGATTTATTACTTTTCAAACATAGAAACGAATTCTAAGTCATAGACATCATTCCAATCTTTAGGGTACAGAATTTTATGATTCGTATTCTTTCTTCTTAATAGAATTCTATGCAGTTTAAAATGATAGGGCTAAAATTTAGATGTTTTAAATTGGTCTTACTTATTAATTGCTCTATTAGATACATTATGGATTCTGATAATCTATTATAAGGGGGAAAAGAAATAAGTTAATTTGAAATGAATTGTGTAATGTTTGCGAGATTCGTTCGGTCATTTGTGTATTGAAAGTTTTATGATTGTATAGTTTTTAATTGATAGTTAAACATTATTAACTGTTGGGCTTAATTCTGTGGAGTTGACTTTTATCTTAAATCTTTGATATGCAATAATTATTGCAGTTGTGAATGAATTATATAAATATTTTAGTATTGTTTATTTACTTAGAGTGAAATATAATTTCATGTAATACTATAAGCCTGTACTAAGCAATATTTGTGATGTATATTTCCACTACTCTTGGACAATATTCTTCTAATACTCCTTATATAGACCTTGTAAAAAGAATTTTTCCAGTGGGACTTTAATGGTTTGGGAAAATGTTTAGCAATATTATATTTCAAGGACAAAAATCAAAAATCAGCGTCTGACCTTTCTTTAAAGAGACAGCTACTTAAATAAGAACTGCCACACACAATAACATGAATCAAATTTAATAAAGTGATCGATCTAGCTCAAAATAAATAAGCTTTCCAAATAGTTTGCTAAATGATATAGGGAAGCATGTTTTTTGCTACAGATGTGTATGCGTTTGAAAAAAAATATAAGCCTTATATTAACCATTTTGATACGGCTTGCAACTTTCACTATTCCAAGAAAAGAAAGTAAATACCAAAGGCTTAAATGTATCTGTCTTATAAAGAATGTTTAGTCTTGCTGGTCTCTATATTTGTCTTTTTATGTATGTTTATATTTTGAACATACTCTCTTCATTGCTATCTGTACAATAACATGAAGTATATCTGATGTATTATTTCATTCAACCTACTGCAGTGCTGTTAAGACTAGTGTTTCTGTGTTCTTCAATACTGCTAAGGTGCTGGACTCAGCATTCTCTAAACAACGAAACTTAGACCAAATTAGGGGTCACTCTTTAGTCTTTTGAATATTTCTCACCTATGGAAACTTACCATTTTTGGTAGGATGTGTACTCCTTTGTTGTACATTCGCCACTTATCTACTAGTCCTGTGTGTGTTAGTTTTTCTCATAGTGTGTATTTTGCCTGTTCTCACCTCATGTGCATTTACTGTATATTGCCAGAAAGATTATAATATTTTTTTCTTTTATTCCTTTAGTCTTTCTGTTAATAGTTATTTTTTAAGCATGGTAACTGTTGGATTTTAACAGCAAGAACAGTGGAAGATGCCCTCAAAAACATGAATACAAAAAAAAAAAAGTTCTAAATTTCATACATAACATACAGTACAGAAAATCAGTATCTCCATTGATATTATTAATGTGCATGTGTTAAGCACTCTGTATGTGATTATTACAATTAAAACCATGACATGTAAAAAAAATCTAAAATAAAATGCTTTTAAATTAATTAAATAGTTAAATTGATACAAATAGATAGATTTAATTAAAATATAAAACCAATCATTACCTAAAGTAATTTAGGATTTTCAATTAACTTTTTAATGTTTGCTTTATTTGTATTAACTAAGTGGGTGAATAACTCTTTGTTTTTCTTAATGTACATTTTTTTTTATTTTGAAAATTTTATTATTATTGAAATACAGTCATATACTCTAATAATTTCTGATTAACATTTTTTAATCCTTTTTTATTTAAATAGATTCTGAAATGATTTAAATGATTTTATTTTATTTTATTAGATACTTTGATTAGAGTAATCATGATATTAAATATTAAAAGAAAGGAACAAAATATTGTGATATATCATGAATATATAAATTGGTGATATGATTTAAAAAAAGAAATCAAAATTTTCGTTTTCTAAATACTAATATTGAATGGAAGCATTCTGTAACTGAAGTACTATTGGACCAGCTTAGCTAGAATTAGGAAAGATTTATAAGTGTGTGCATTTGTTATTAGATTTAAATATTTTTATACGTTTTTGTTACTTTTTGTTTTTAAACTTTTATTTTTACAGTATTCGTTTTTTTTTTTGTTTTGTTAAACGCTTTTGAAAGAGATGTATGTAGTCTCTTCTGTAAAATAAACAAGAAAACATCTATGCAAATGTACTGTTAGTTCACATGTAAACTTTCTTCGTCTTTTTCTTTGTCGTTATATGCTGCCACCATGTAAAATACTATACAACTTTTGTAACTTCTATAGCAATAATGTCATACTTGAAAGCAATTTAATGTGTCTTTGCTATTTTTTAATAGCTTTACCATTTTTCATTTTAAGTTATTTCAAATATTTTGTGATACATTTGAATCCCATCCTCTTTTCTAGTCATATGTGTTAATGAAGATTATTTTGTCATCATTATGAAATATATATATATACATATTCTTTGTACCTGTGTAACAATTTTGGCAATGAAGCATAAAGAGATTATCTAATGCTGGTGGCAGCAATTTATGTTAGCAAAACCTAAATCATTTTGTATTTACGTCAATGAACATTAAAACTAGTGTAGTCTAAATATAATCTTCATATTTTTCTTGCAAAGTGAAAAAATGTACAATTGTTATTTATTAGAAATTTTTGTAGACTAATTTGTAAACTTTTAGTTCTTTGTAGTTTTTAGCTCTAATAAAGTTTTTAAACTTCTGTTTCATTCACAAATCATTGTTCTTTTTATCATTTTAATGCAATAAATTTCTTGTTTCATTGTCAAATCTATTATTAATATTGAAAGAAAAATCATTTGTTGAATATTTTTCGGTTTTTTTCCAGAAGATTTAAATGTTCTTGCCTTTATATCTGGTCTTTCCAAACACAGTGGATTAATGAGGTTTGCATCTAATAAAAGTGTTAAAGTATTTCATTTATATAAATTCCTAATTCTCTTTGCCAGTGTTTTGGCAAAATATTCTCTTTCTCTTCCCTTTGTATTTTGTTATATTATATTTGTCATGATATTACATTTTTGTTATATGTAAAGACAGACAATTTTTGTACTTAACTCCCTAAAACTCGTGTGATTTATTTTACGAGAAAAGTTTTCAAGTTATAATCTTTTTTTATTTCATTAAATTTTTCAGACTACGCTTCTTAAATTCTTTTTTTAAGCTACATTTTTTTTATCATTAAATCATGATGCTTACAATTTATATTTATTATTGGCCACATTTAAATTGGAATGTCTTTTAAAATATACATATAACAGCAACTGGACAATATTTCCGTACCATGAGGAATAGTTACAAAATCAAAGTAAATATAACCTAATATAAAGTTTTGAAAATAAAGTAAAAAGAAAATAAAATTGGTTGTGCACATTTTTATATCATTATTTTCGCCTGATGAATTATAGACAATAAAAATCAGAACTTGATACTGAATATGGCAACGCACGAAAGGAAAAGACGCGAAACAATTAAATTAGAAAATACGTTGCAAACAATACTCTAACATTCGTCATTCTTACTGTTCTAATTCAGCCGTTTGCTAAATCATGTTTGGCTCCTCGCCATATTTATAAAAATGTAAAATTTACCCCTGCTGATCAGCGAAAAAAAAATCTTTTGAACACAATAAAAAATCAATTAATAAGAGTATTAATTTAATATTGCTTATAATTTAGTGGGAAATATTGGAATAATAACATTAAAAACCGGACGTTTCAGTTTCAAATCTTTAATTTTTCTGGAAGAGTTATTATTTAAAAATTTTTATTTCGAATTCAATAAATTAACTCAGGGGTGCAACTAATGTGGAAATTTGTATCTAGAGGCGCCTGCTCGGGTACCGTCCTCATCATATGCCCTCGGTTCAAAATTATGAGGTCCGTCTCAAAAAGGCCCTAATGTGCTTCAAAATGGGACGTTATTATAACTAAACTTGCTCATAACTGAAATCAAGTAAACATAACTGAAAATTACGTTATGAATCGGATGAAATAAAATAGCGTCATGAAATAAATGTAATTTAAACTATAAATCTTTGATAATTTTTAATCAGCGTTTGCATATCGGAAAAATTGTGGATTCGTATATATTTAAAATAATGACTTATTTAGCAAGCTCCATGGTACATTATGAAAATATGCTTAAAAACTCATTGAAAAATTTATCATGGCTTCATTAGTTACGTTTTCCAATTCAATTACTACAAAAAACAGTAAAACTCCCCAATTAATCGAAATAATTAAAATTATGGGTTCCTCTTCCAATAACCCTTTATATTAGTACGAAAAATAAAACCAAAAATTATTCTAAATTGTGCAAGCGGATTCAATTTAATGCAAGCCATTTATTTAATCAATATAATTGGCAGAGACAAAGCGGACAAATTCCCTGGAGAAGTGAACATTATACGTTTATTGATAGAAATTAATTTGGGAGAACAATTTTTTTTAAAAAAATTACATTTACATTGATTGAAAAGCAAAACAAAAAGGTTGAAAAAACAAGCGGAAATAATGCAATGGCGTGACCGTAATCATTTCCTTTTGGCTATTTTTTCCCCAAACAAATACCGTTTATTGACGTCAGAACTTACAAATAAATAAATCATGAATAATTCTTATATTTCATTTAAGCTTAGCAACAAATAGAATAAGCTTTGAAATTTTAAACATGCAATGGAACTTTAACGATTGTATTCAGAGTTCTACCAATAGGGAATGTACTCAATTGACTTAGTAATATTAAGATGTCGCATAATATTATTCCTATTTGTATTATGAAATGAATACACAACATTTACAGTTTAAGATATTTCTTTTGTTATATAAGAACCCTTTTGCTCTACTACGTTCTTCAGTCGCCCAGGAAGCCTCGGTATGTCTTCTTTCCAAAATTGTGTTTTAGACAAGAATATTCCTCAAGGTTTGCTTTTATTTCGCTGATGGTTTTAAAACACTGATAGCGAAGAAAGTTTTTTTACAGGCAGGAAGAAGTAATCAGATGGAGTGAGATCTGGATAATGTGTAGGAGACGGTATAACATCCAAATCAAATTGTAAGAGCTCTCTTACAAGTAATGCACTATGTGGTCATGCATTTTCATGATGAAAAAGAAAGCCTCGTCGGTTCAATTGATGAAAGTATTTCGTAGAATTTATTGTTTCATTTTAAAGGAAGGATTCGTAGAAAATTACTTCTCTCCAATCCTACTAAACGAACAAAAGAACTTTCTTGGGGTGTATTAGAGCTATGGTACAACTGAAACCGATGATACAGACGACTAATATATAAGCCTGAATGTTAAAACAAGCAGAGCCAGATAAGATCATTCACAGCGTGATGAGAAAGAAACTTTGTAGATGCCCTGATATTTCTAAATTCAATGGCGTGTCAAGGTCAATTGAGATTCCAGACACCATATGCAATTTCAGTCATCAATAGTGATTAAGAATAACTAGATGACCCTGGCTAGCCTATCCATTTTTCTTTTAGCCTCCTAATGATTTTTCGCTTTTTGAACGGACTCGTACTTTTTCCGTCATGGTACCCCAATCCGGAATGACACAACAGAGGTGCAGTGACGTGGCGCCCAGAGGCAAGGACGCAAGTGATAGGGGTCTCAATGGAGACAAAATATCAATGTGATTGTATTAATTTTTTTAAAGTTAAACATGATGAAGGGACGAAAAATAATACTATGCCGAAAAACTAATTCATTGTGTAAAGAAAGTAGAAGAACGCTAGATTTTTAAAAAACAAAAAAAAGGCGGAGTTTTTTATCATGTCAAAACATGATGTTGATTTGGGAATGAGATTTGTAGCGTCAACAAAAATCTGTAGGCGAAAAATAAAAATGTTATCTGCACAAGCATCTCAAAAAATCAGCATTTAATAACGCGTTGTCATTGCATTCACAAAAGTTCTGATTTAAAAAAATAAGTGAATGTCTACAGCAAATAAAACCTAGAAAAATGTCATTTTGAGCTCATGATTATATGAAATGAAATAAATAGGAAATGCGATATTTTTTTTAACAATAAATGCGACACCAATTTTTTTGGATCGTTTGCAATACTAAAGTGACTCATTCAATGAAACCATTAAAAGGAATAAAAATATAATTTAACTTGTTGCACGAGCGCGTGTGGTGCTTGGCCGTTCAAGAAATTATTTTCTGGCAGGATACATTGAAATATGCATAGCAAAATTCAGTTCAATCTTTTTTAAAAATTTTACTGTAAGTATTTCCATAAGAATTATTTTTTAGATCATTCACTGAAAAAATATTGGTATCATTACCCTGATATTCAATAATAAATTATAAATGACAACAAAAATGGTTTCTTAGTAAAAAAAATAGTGTGAAAAATAGTTCCGTAGAAAAAAAAGTAGAAAAACAGTTATAAAAAGACCAAAACATAACCGGTTTTATTAGGGAATACTCTTTCCTATAGCTTTTATAACTTCGAATATTATACTTGGAAATGAATCATACAAAGATTGGATATCTGGTTAACAATTATCATTTCATCAGGTTTTTAATGCTACACGGAGCTCCGAGAGCGATTCAAACTGATTCCTACCAGCATATGCTCGAAAAAAAAAAGATTTGCTTGAATATTTTCTACTATATTCAGATCGGATCTTTTACCTGGCCATGGTAAAATTTCCATATTATTCGCAGCGAACCAATTTTTAACTCTATTGGTGGTGCGGATTGAGGTTCCATCTTGTTGAAACATCTACTGTTCTCCTAAACCTTAAGAAAACAGTTCAGAATTCAGAACACTAGTTTTGTCTGTATGCTTCTGCCTACTATTGAGAAAGATGAAACTTTTTCTTTCTCCATACCCAACCTCTATTCAGACCATCAAACTTCGAAAAAATCGATTATAAGTGATTGATTTTTTTTTCACGCAAAAACAAAATCTCAAATTTTAAAGCTGCATGCACAGTAAGAAAAAAAAATACCAAACAGGACCATGTTGTTTTGTCCGGTCGGGACAAGTATTTGCTATGGACCGATCAGCATTTTTCAGCCTTTCTTCACATGTGCTGCCTACTGGCTGTCTTATAACTGCTCGAGTGTGAACTCACCTTTATTGTTCATCAATAACTTAATATTTTATATTATTGTTTTTGTTGCTTATGGCACTTGCTATGGACGAACCCAGCAGATTTTAAGTCGAAGAATGAGCGTCTCTTGTTTCAAGCAGCGCCATCTACGGCAGAGAGTACGACTTCAGCTGCACACTCATCTCATTCGCTTGCACTGCCCCTTTTTACATAGGGCAACGTCACTCGTCTCACAGATAGCATGCAGAAGAACAACCATGCCCTAACTGGGAGTTGAACCCGGGACTCCCAGAACACGAGGAAGACGCGCTACCTCTCTGCCTGACAGCCGGCTTAAAGGTACTTTGCGTCGTTCATATCGGATGCTAACGTTTTTAATAATGTAAATTAGATTGTGGTGAATACTATCCATATATATATACCAGCCAACATCCCTCGGACCGAAGTGCACTTTTGGCCCAACGGATTTGGTACTGGACTACTAACCAAAAGGTATGGAGTTCGGGCCCACCGCAATCAGCACAACACTACTAGCGCATTCCGAAACACCCCTAAAATGGTGACTCGTCCGACCTTGGATAAACGCAACCTTCGCAACTACTGTCGTGGCGCCCTCTATCAGCGACTCACTGCTTTAGACGCGCATTAAAATACGACAAGTTGCTCATCACCACCAACCTTCGCACGTAGTTTCATTCAACTGTCGTGGCGCCCTCTACCCGCGACTCAAAGCTTTAGACGCGCATTAAATACGACAAAGTTGTTATCGTTCGCCAAAGCTCACTGGGGAGATACTCTGTAGTGAATACTATCCATATATACCAGCCAACATCCCTCGGACCGAAGTGCACTTTTGGCCCAACGGATTTGGTACTGGACTACTAACCAAAAGGTATGGAGTTCGGGCCTACCGCAATCAGCACAACACTACTAGCGCATTCCGAAACACCCCTAAAAGATTAGAAAACATAACATTGTAATATTTTTCTAACCACTGAAAATTTATACATGCTGCAAATTTCAAATATTGAAAAATTGAATGAAAATACTTTAATTACTTCTTATTACTTCATTACTTCCATTTCCTACAAATTGAAATCAAGTGAAAATCTATACAGGTTTGCAATAAAAACGATAAATCGTTTTCTGATTTGAGTTTTCAAAAATTGTCAACGGAATATCATGAATCATTCTATCTCGCTTCTTGAAAACTATATAAGTTAATACAGGTTGTCCCAGCATAGCCTGAATCAATGTTTGGAAGGCATAAAAAAATTCCCAAAGAACTGTACTTTTACGACCGATAATTTTCTAGAAAAATGCGAAAGAAAATCTATCCGGTTTAAGAAAAACCTTTATTCGGCTGCCGGATCGGACATCGGGGTTCTCCTTCATGGCTACAGCGATCTCCAGATCTGACCCCTTTAGATTTCTTCCGAAGAGACCATACAAAGGAATTGGTTTATCGAGACCCAGTTATTTCAGAAAAGTATTTTGTGCATTCATCTACAAAGTGCGCTTATTTTTGTGGACACTGCGATGCTAGAACGTGCACAGTCAACCATTGCAAGATGCGCGCATGCATGTCTCCAGATGCATGGAGGACATTACGAACATTTTACTATTTAAAATTATACAAGTTCTGATGTTCGTGTTTCAAATAAAGGCTTTTTTGTAAACCGGATATGAAGTCATATATTTCCTCTCGCGTTTTTTTTTCAAAGACTATGGGTTGCAGAGGTACAGTTCTTTGAGCATTTTTTATGTATGCCAACAAAGAATCTAGTTGTAAAGAGTTTATTTAGTCATTTGCATTTTGAGCAATTACTCCTTGTATTATGAACAATTTATACATAAATCTTCCAGTTAAGAGCAAGAAAAAATTATAATTTTTTGATGTAATTCAATATCTTTTTCTGTGAATGTAAAATTGTAATCTCATTTTATTATTACCTTTAAAAAAATTAATTCTTCACAAAAAGTAATTTTGGGCCTCCTTTTAAATTTAATTCAGTTTTTTTCCCTAACTTCAAATTATAATTTTTATTACAATCCTCATTTTTTTTAAATTTAACTTTTCTTAATCAGAAAATATGTTTATGGATTTAATTTCGCATTCCAATATATTTAATGGTATAAACTTGCTTAAATATATTAATATAATATATTATATTTACTATTTAATCGTATAATTTATATTACTTATCAAAATTGCATTATTTTTACGAATTTATAATATTACTTTCAAGGGCAATAAGTTATTGAATAGTTTTACAACTGTTTTAATTAAAGCTAAATGAATACTAGGTCAATAATATCTCTGGTCTTGGTGACAAAACAAATCACCAAAACGATATTTAAGAAAGAAGATACGATATCATTCCAGAACATGAGATGCTCTGCCATGGGAACTATAAAAAGTGGAGGTATACAGACGAGAGTCTTTCATTAGTGTATCGACAGAAGAATTAGTTGAGAAACGTGTCTCTCATTGGAATGTTGATTTCCAGCTCAAAGGCGGTGGCAGCAGGAAATCAAGGGAGGGGGGTAATTTCCCTCCTGTAGGCGGGATATTCAGAGTTTCGTCGGCAAAAAATTTCACCATTTCAAGATGGCTGTAGAGAGCTGCGCGTTATCGAGTATAATTATTTAAAAACCTCCTTGAAGTTAATATACAGGGTGGCCATAATTTAACTGGCAGTGCTTGAAGTGTTCTGTAGCCCGATCTATTTGCGAGAATGACGTCACATTTCGTAGGAAGATTAAATAAGACGGGGGACAAAGGATTCCGTGAAAAAAAATTAGTTCCAAAAGTTAAAGCTAGGGGAATACGTGGCGCAGTGCAATAGAAAATAAAGTGTTAAATTCAAATCAACACGGAAATAAAATTACCTTTTATTTTGTACATTTGCTGATTTAATTCAATTGCAATACGGCAACACTTTTAAAAAGGCGAAACATTTACATAAACACCAATAAAGTCTCTTTATCTGCAATTTCACTTACTGGGTAACAGAGAACGCTGAGCTAAAGAAGTCCTTTATTCAAATTTCACGTTACATCCATTGGCACCAAGCCAGCTGCTTAGGCTTTAAAAGGCAATGTGTTATTTTTCGAAACAAATGAATTGAAAGTTTATGTGTGTCTCCTTCTTAGTCGAGCGTGCATTACTGATCAAATTCATTTACCTTAACCAGTGCAACGCATCAGCCGCTCTTCGTGCTTTTAGAAAGCACAGAAAAAAAGCTTAAAGGTAACGGTCCTTTGTCAGTTAATGGGCTAAAAGCAATGGTTGCGAAGTTTGAGAAAATAAGTTCTCTGAAGGTTCAATCAGGCGGATTGTGAAAATCTGTATCACAGAATACAATCGAAGCAGTTGCCACTGCGATTGTCAACGAGGACAAGACAATATTGTTGCCACTTCTAGCGCTCGTGGAGTAGCTCGGAATATGGTTATGCCTTACAGTACGGTTTGGCAAACTTACGAAAGATTATCCACTTCTATCCGTACAAGATCAGTCATGTACAAGAGTTACGTCACACCGACCACGCTAAGCGATTGACTTTTGCTCTCACTTTTCTTGCCAGAATAGAGGTGGATGATGCTTGGCCATGGAAAATCTTATGGGGAGACGAGGTCCAAGTTTATCTTTATGGAACTGTCAATACCCAGAACTGCCGAATTTGGGATGAAACATCTCCACATGCAGTCACAGCAATTCCCTTACATTCACCAAAGGTAACTGTTTTGCTTGGTGTGGGTTCACAGCGGAATATATCAGAGTTCCTCTCTTCCAAGAGAACATTACCCCGAGAGGACTGGTAACCTGTTCTGTTACTGGAGAGAAAGATTGCCACATGTTGAACAGCTTTGTCATTCCGGCATTTCAGCAAAGACCATGCCTGGGGGAAATCACAAGATGGAGTTCCTTCAGACGTTACTTTATGGGTACAACAGCTGCTACGACAGAAATTCACAAGAAAAAGAGTTAGCCGCTGCTTTCCAGCTGCATGGACACCTCGGTCCCCTGATCTTACCCCAGGCGACTTCTGGCTATGGGGTTACCTTAAGTCCAAGGTCTATCAAGAAGTTGTCCAGGACCTGGCTGAGTTGAAGGATAACATATCACGAACTGTACAGGAGATTCCTGAAGATATGTTACTTTCTGCTGTTGTGAATAATGTGCATAGAATGCAATATGTGGTCCACAAACACAGCAGCCACATTGAACATGATTTGAATGTGCAAAATAAAAGGTAATTTTATTTCCATATTGATTTGCATTTGTTGACACACTATTTTCTATTACACATGGCCACATATTCCCCCAGCGGTGACTTTTGGAACTAATTTTTTCCGCGGAATCCTTCAATCCCCGTTTTGTTTATAATCTTCCTACAAAATGTGACGTCATTCTTTCAAATAGATCGCGCTACAGAACACTGCAAGCACTGTCAGTTTAATTATGGCCACCCTTTATTGTAAACAGTCGAAATATCCAAAAAACAGTTAAAGTGTTTTGACTATAATTAGCAAAATATTCGTATTTTGAGGAGAATTTTTGATAAACTAAGAACTGAATGCAATGGAATGTCGAAGACATTAAGTTAAGCAGATTTTCAGACATCTGATTCAGTTGTCGTTAATTTGGCTTATAATTTGCACTTGATTTGTCAATACATGAAAGAAGTAAATAAAATATCACATTCAGCCGACAATTTCTAGGCTTCCGACTTTGAACTGAATGAGATGAATGTCGAAGACTATTCCACTGATTTCAGACATTTGATTCATATTTCCACTGATTTTCAGACATTTGATTCATATTTCCACTGATTTTCAGACATTTGATTCAAATGTTGCTCATCAAGTTTTTAGTTGTCACTACTTTCGGTAATATAGTCGACAAGGTGACATGTGAATAAGGCATATGGCATGTCGTATTTTGACAACAAAAAAACTTTGATCGATCGACTAAGAATTAATTGCAATGGATATCGATTCTCAGTCATCTGATTTTAATGTTTTAGTGTTCATTCACAATATAATTTATATTATATTTAGCAGTCACATTTTTTCAGATTAACCTTTGTCCTTCGACTAAGATGTTTTATCATAGATTGTGGGGGGAAAAATGAGTTTTTATCAAGCGCTTCGATTGCCTACAAGGGGAATTATTAGAGAAATGGAAACTTTTATATTATTCATGAAGATAACTATTAAATTATTTTTCTTATTTCATCATTCCAACTCAAGCTATAAATTTTTTCGTCATCTTATTTATCTAATTGTTACTTCATCGTAAGCATGTTTGGTCAAAAATTCGGGAAAACCACGATCGAATAAATGTTTGAAATTTGTCATACAATTTTATTACTATAACTTTTTATTTCAGCAAAACTTTTTCGGAAGAAAGACCAAGTTTGTTAAAAATGATTACAAAAAATTTTATATTTGAAATCACTAGGCGAAAAAAGATCACATTCTAATAGTATTTTTGTACAATTTCAAAGCCCCAACTTGTTGACGCTTTGAGTCTTTACATTTTCCCCTCTTTCCCCTCTCTTGTAGGTTTTTTTTGTTGTTGTTCTTTAATGTTTCTTCATTTTACTGACACTTTACGTGAAACTCCAGACCGTCCTCCTCAGGTGGGGGTGGTAATACAATGTGTCAATTTGTAGATTTACGACCATATCCGTAAGGCCCTAGGTCGATTGATATCGGCCTAACTGGTCGCTGTTTAGTCGTTAATTACAAAAAAGTGAAGAAAATTGTTTTTTCTTTCAATATCCCAATGCACATAGTATTATGTTTGGAAACACTGCATTTTCCTGTTTTTTATAACAAATACTATGAAGACATGTTCCCCCTCATCCAAATTGAATATTGGGCCGAAATAGTTTGCATTCCGGGACGGTTTATCAGCAGATGTCTTTATTTACCAATCCAGTGCTATGAGGTACGATTATTATAATACGAATACCAGATCTCTTAATTCATGGATTTGGGGAATTTTGGATTTCGAAACCAAATGTCTTAGGACAAATAGTTTAGTTTGAATTGTGATTAGCAGAGGGATGTCAATAGTTGCCTCCCCTTTTTTCTCATTACAGTCTTGGGATTTCTAATTGGATTTGGTAAGACAAGTTCGCTATAGATCAAATGTGTTTTTTAATCATATAAAATAACTCCTTAGTTATTATAAACTCATATTGGCAAATTACAAAAGTTTTAAGTATATAGGGTAAATAAATAATAATTCCAGCTTCTGGCATAGGAATAGCGCACCTTCCCTGAGAACTGGATGTTTCGGGTACGAGTCCCGGTTCGGGCATAGTTGTTCTTCCGTGTTTTGTGAGGTGTATGAATTTACTCCCTGGGTGACGGTGATGAGTGAGTAGCTAAGTCGTACTCTTGGACCTAATTGACTCTACTTCAAAACAAGAGAAGCTCTTTTCGGCTTAAAACTCGCTGATGCCTCGGCTAAACTTGTCCATGGCAAGTGCCACTTAATAACAACAACATCATAAATAACAGTAATTTACAAATGAAGGTTTCTTTTATTTTTTTAAATTCGAATTATTTTTACATTCAAATAAAAAGAAATACTCGCGCACACATGTACAAAGTTGTATAGATACCAGAAGATTTTTTTCCTCAAAAACTGGAACTATTCAAAGCAACCTGTAGATCGATCTAACAACCGAAAAAGAACCAAACTCGAGGTATGGAGACTAAAGATAACATGAAAAGTAGAATTCCGTGAAAAACAAACTAATTTTAAGATGCACAATGTTGTTCTTGTTACTCATGGCACTTGCCATGGACAAGCTTTCTGATGCATCAGCGGATTTAAGCCGAACTAAGCGTTTCTAGTTTGAAGTAGCGCCAACTAGGGACAAGAGTACGACTTTAGCTACGCACTCATCACAGTCGCTTGCGCAGCCCCTTTTTATAGGGGGGGGGCACATTCACACTCCTCACAGATAGAACTCAGAAGAACAGCCATGCCCTAGCCGAGTCTCGAACCCGGGAAGCCCAGATCATGAGGAAGAGGCGCTACTTTTGTGCCACAATGTAAAAAGAGTCAGAAAAAGAAAAGAAATCCATAGAAAATTTCAGTGAAGTTTTAAGTTTTATTCCCTTTTATGGAGAGGAATTCACCCCCATTCGACTTGATCGCTGTTCTTAAAGACTCTTATACAACATAACACAAGGAATATTCTGCACTGTCTATTATATGTAGCTCTTTAAGGTACTCTAGTTTATGATTACACTGACTTAAACTTTTCTATATCTTAAATAATTCCAGAATCGATTGTCACATGAAGTTACATCAGGGTAACGAGGTGCCCATGCAATGCAACTATAAAATTACACCCGATGATTTATTCATCGACGAAGTGATGGCGTAATAGTTCTGCACTTAAATATTAATTAGTGCTTGTACTATCTTGCATCGAGATCGATATTATCTTTTCGTTGAAATTGCAGAATAGCAAAATTAATCAACAAGTCATGATATCTTTGTGCATTAACCGTACACTTTACTAATCCTTTCGGTGCGGTGTTTTGAACAAAGAATATTCCAAGATGAATTTGGCTTTGAAGTTATAGCAAATGGTGACTGATGGTAAATGCAGATGAATTTTTTTTGCAGTACACGAGGCTTTTTAGAAGCCCAAATTTGGACGTTTTGAGTGTTGACATACCATTAAGATGAAAATGGATATTATTTCCCCATAAAATTTACAATTGTAAATTATAGTCATTCTGCATCCTATCAAGAAACGACTGAACAACTACCAGTCTTTATCGAATTGAACTGTGTCTGAGATCCTGTAAGTGGCTGATTTTGTATGGATAGTAAAGAAATCGACCAAAAACTTTCCATAATCAGAAAAAAAATTCATATTACTATGCTACATCCCAGGAGCTGCCATTACCAGCAATGGCTCTATGCGATCCATCAACGATTGCAATTGCAACATCTGTTATCATACTTCTGTTGATACAACTTTTGTCTACGCGAATTGTCAGTGGCCCAGTTTCCTCGAGCTTCTCAATTATTCGCTCCTAAGCACTAAACAATAAAATCTAATTACATAGCTTTTACAGGATTTGAAATCCACTAAGAGCTATGGATGCATTGCGCTGATTAAAATAATTATAGCTTAATAAGTTATGAGAGGCAGATGTTCACTTCAGTGGACTCATTTCAGTTAATATTTTTCGAAGTTGTCTGTTAGTTTTATAGTCCAAATTACTAACGCACATATATATACTCACAAATCCTATTTTGATTTTATACCCGTGTTTTAAGTTTGTGTATGTATGCATTTACTGCATACTCGATTTTGTATATAAATGCATAATCCTTTTTTTTAAATAACAAAAAATTTTCCAATTGCTATTTTTAGACATTTTTTTCCAAATATCTGTTATTTTAACCATATTGTTAATGAAAAACTAATAATTAGTATTAAATTAAAAAATATTAATTGTAATTAATGCTTAATTTACTAATTTGAGAAACACGTGGTTAAATCAATGTATCTATTTTAGTTTAATTTTTAATTTTTTTTTTTCAATTTCATTTACTTAATTTATTTAGAGTTGGTTTGTCATTCATCATCAGTATGGTGGTTCAGTGTATTTAATCAATAGAGTCCACATTTTTACAACAATAACAACTTTAATAACGAATTCAACTTTTAACTCAACTGCTCTCTACCATAGCTACATGCCTTCTTCTTCACCGGGCGCTCACTGCCCCCTCTATCTCCTAGTGGGTTTTACCAATCTTTCCACTTAAATTTCGATGAAATTTATAAATCAGAAAATTAAAAAAAATTAATTAAACACAAACAATTCAATTTATTTTAAGCAAAATTATTATCTTATACTATTCATTATATGAAATTTGAAAATTATCAACATTTAAAGAATTAAAGTTCTAAATAGTAAAAAGAGTTCAAAATAAAGTTCAAATTGTTTGGTCCGTGTCTAAAGGGCTGTCTGGAATCGGCAATGGAAAGATCATATTGATTGCCCGTCTCAGAACACCCGAAGAAGTCTTGACTTCAACGACTCTTACTAGTCCATCTTTTCCAGGAAAAGCGTTTACGATGGGCCCCATCGGCCAATCCATTGGCTTAGTGTTGGAATCCTTCATAATAACGAGCTGATTAATTTTCAGGTTGGGTTTCTGGACGTTCCATTTAGCACGAGTCTGAAGGTTTTGTAGATACTCCTTGTTCCAGAATTTATTCCGAATACTCTGAATAACTTTCCAGCTAGAATGAAAAGATAAAGAATCCGAAGCAGTTTAAGGTTCAGGAAAAGATAAAATAGCATTCCCAGTTAAAAAATGTCCCGGAGTTAAAGAATTAATGTCATTGGGATCAGAGGAAAGCGGGGATAATGGACGAGAATTCAAAACTGCTTCTATTTAAGTTACTAATGTAGTTAACTCCTCGAAGTTCATAATTGTTGATTTTGTCACTTTTAACAAAATGAGTTTCATGGACTTTATGTTTGCCTCCCACAACCCGCCAAAATGGGGAGAAGCTGGTGGAATAAAATTCTACTCAATTCCCTTTTCTGCACTAAATTGTTGAATTGTGCTGGATTTAAAAATTCTCTCCCAATCATTAAGGATATTCCTTGCACCCTTAAAGTTTGTAGCGTTGTCACTCCAGATGATAGACGGTTTGGATCTCCTTGAAATAAATCGTCTAAGACATGCAAGGAAAGCTTCAGTAATTAAATCCGATAAAACTTCAAAGTGAGTGGACTTTGGGCAGAAACATGAATATAGAAATATAGGATTTCAAAGTCAACTTTGATCTTCTCAAATTCGGTTTCGTAATTATAGGGCCTGCGTAGTCTAATCCAATTTTTCCAAAGGGTCTAGATGGCACAATTCTGTGTTATGGTAAATCTCCCATCATTTGGTTGATGGTTTGGTTCTTTGTTCTAAAACAAGTAATGCACTTGTTCAATACTTTTCTTACTCTAGCTTGACCAGATGGTATCCAATACAATTTCCTTAACAAGTATAATGTAGTTTGTACTCCAGAATGTAATGATTTTTTGTGAAAATAATCAATAACGAGATCAGTCAAATGATGATTCTTAGGTAAAAGTACTTGGTGCTTTTGAAATTCAAAAAGAGTTGAATGTTTCAATCTTCCTCCTACTCTCAATATTTCCTTTTTGTCCAAAAATACGTTTAGAGATTATATGTTGCTATTTTTCGGAATAGGTTGTCCATTCTTCAAGAACTTTATTTCTGTTGAAAATTCAATTAGTTGTACTTATTTCACTATAATTTCTGTGACTTGTTCCAATTCCGACGCACTTAAATAATCCGTTTTCCTCAATTCTAATTTGGCTTTGCAATTGTGAACAAATCTCAAGCACAAAGCTGCTATTCTAATTAATCTACTAAATGAGGAATATCTTGCGATTAAGTCATTTTCTCCTGGCTTCTTTTCAACTACTGCATTTACAGCAACTGCTTTCGTAAATTCCAATTCCTCTATGTTCTTTCTGGTTTCGATTAGTGGTTCTAAGGATACTGGCCATTTTGATTCATTCAATGTTAACCGCTTAGGTCCCTGCCACCAAAAGTTGTTGTTTGTAAGATCATCCAAGGCTAGTCCTCTACTTATCAGATCAGCGGGGTTATCCCTTCCTAAAAAGTGATGCCACTCATCGGTATTGCTTAACTTCTGTATTTCCATTTTTCTATTCTTCACAAACACTTTATGTCTATTCGGGTCTCCTTTGATCCAGTAACACACTATTGATGAATCAGTCCAATAAAATCGTTTAAGAGGTTGTGCTAATGCTGATTCAATTTTCAGACTTATTCTTGTCAACAAAAGTCAACCCATGAGCTCCAATCTTGGGATGGAAAGTGTCTTTATAGGTGATACTCGACTTTTTGAAGCTACGAAGGAAATAACATTTCGACCAACAAATTCTATTCGTAAATAAACTACAGTTTCATATGCCTTCTTAGAAGCATCCGAAAAACAATGCCAATTGCATTACTGGGTAACAATTTTTCAAAGTAATAGCGTGTGATCCGTATTTCTTTTAAATACTTGATTTATTCACACCATTTGTTCCAAGCAACTTCTTATTGTCAAGGTAATTTTTCATCCCAGCCCAAACCTAAACACCAAATTTCCTGTATCAAGTATTTAACTCGAATTGTGTATGGGCTGACAAAACCCATTGGTTCAAATAGTCGACTTGCTGCTTGTAGCAAGTATCTTTTAGTCTCCTTTCTTTTGGATAGAAAAGTTTCCAGGTTTTTAAAATCAAAATGAAGCATATCAGTTTTCTCATTCCATCCAACTCCTAGGACCTTAGAAGTTATCAAACTGGTGTCCATGTCCAGTGCACTTTCAGATTCATCAACTTCAAATTTTAAATTCTTTAATTCTTGGGTAAGTTTAGGTGAGTTACTTCTCCACTTTCGAAGGTCCATACTTGCATCTTTAAAAATCTGTACGCTTTCTTCGCAAGTTTTCAAAGCTTGCTGAATATTGTCCTCTCCGCAAAGGAAATCATCGACATAAAGAGATTGGTCCAATTGCTAGTAAGTTGACGGGAAAATGTCCATGTATTTTTTCAGATGAGGCTTTGTCGTAGCTACAAGAAGGAAAGGGCTCGATTTCGTACCAAATAAAACTCTGCACATTCGTAACACATCAAACTTCTGGCTCTCCAAATCGGAGTTTCCTGGATCATCACTCCAAAAGAATCTTGTAAAATCTCTTTCACTTTCATTAATAGCAATCATTGAAAAGGCCATTTTAATATCGGCAAAGAAAGCAATGGGGTTTTTCCTAAATTTTATCAAAAGAAGAAACAAGTTTGGTATAAAATTTAGTCCAGTATGCAGGCATTCATTTAAACTTAATTGTCCCTTATCATGTGATCCAGCATCAAATACTATCCTTACCCTGGTAGTCTTTTTATCAGTGCGTATCACTGCTCGGTGTGGTAAATAGAATGTGTTTTCCTGTAAATTCTCCTCTTCAACTGGAACACGTTCAATAATATCTTCGGAAATGTAGTTCTTTATAATTGATCTGTATTCATTAAATAAACTTGGATCATTTCTTAAAGTTGTTCTTAATTTCATAAATCTCTTTGCCACTTGTTCATTATTTTCCAACAACGATTTCATATTCAGTTTCCAAGGAAATTTAACTTTATAGCGTTTATTTTCATATGAAATTCCAGCTTCAAATTCAGACATTATATCGTTATCATTATCATCGCTATTTGATATCTCTGCTTCAATCCCTACATTTTCTAAATTTCAAAATTCACTAAATTGTTTGGAAATGATCAAATCATTAACTATTAAACTCATTGTAAATAATTCATCGCAATTTGTACTTCGTCCTTGTAAAGACCATCCAAAGAATGTTTCAACTGCTACTAAGATTTTGTTTAGTCGCATAATCCTTCCTGTAACTTCTTCATAATAATAATCACCGCCCAACAAAACCGATATTTCTTTATCATTAAATTCATAGCAATCTGCTAATTGTACATTTCTTTAGTGTCTAAATCTTTTATCAACATTGTTACGTTTTTAGCGTAGCGGGTTCGGATTGAATGGACTTTATTTGAGGACAACACAAACAAATTTATTTACAACTATTTACAGGATGACTTGAAAAAGTAAAGCTTCAGATAAACGCAATCCAGCAGTCAACAGTCACTTACAGCGTAAATGTAAGCCTTGCGAACAATAAACACAGACTGCAAAACAGCTATCGTACAGCACAGTAAACAGTAGGTCACAGCGAGCTCAATAATACAACGTTAACAGCTAACGCAAACACAACTCACTAATAACAAGCGAAAATCCGTTAGTCCAGCGAAACGCTTCTCTTCCGCGCGAGAGAGAAACTCTCAACTCCTTAAATCACTGACTCTCTATCTTACGGCAACCCTTCCCTTATATAGATGGGCGAGCGTCAACGCGGCGCAGCTAGAACTGTCTCGGGGCTACCAGAATATTCCCCTCGCCAAGTCAACTCGGCTGGTGCAAAGCACCTAGTGAAGCGTTGCCAACGTTTTCTACTTCGGTGCGCGTTCGCCCGCCTGTAACAATATTTTCAGGGGGAGTCAGTAAATGTGAGGTCGAAATATTCTCAGTTTCAATCACTTCAATTTCAATGAATAAATTTAGATAATCTCTATATTGCTATTTAATTTTCACGACATTATATTCTTTCATTTCATTTGTATTACTTCCAAATGTGCAAATAGAAATATTTTCTCTTCTAACTATAGGGAAATTATATTTTTTGCTAATTGACGATAAAATAAAAATACGCTGACTTCCGTTGTCTAAGAAAATGTGACATATTTCTTTTTCATATTCGTCTCCAATCAACGCAGAACAAGAATGCAATAAAATATTATTGGTTTTCTTTTTATTAGTTTTCGTTTTAAAAACTGCCGAAACGACGTTCAGTTTCATTTTTTTTATCAGTACTTATACCACTCGAATAATTTTGATTTCGAAAACAGATCGAAAATGATGTTATCCTTCCATAGAGCTGGTATACTAATAGAGAGAGTGCAACCCTACTAACCCGTGGGACAATATAGAAACACGTGCTGTGTGTATAGAATTTGTATTCACTGTAACCGCATTATCCATTCCCCATTATATTTCAATGGGAGATCTTTCCTTGCTTTTAACTGTTCAATTTTAAAGCTTATTTATGCCCTGGTTAACAATTGCTGTGCAATTGGATGCAAAGAAAAAGCTTCTACAGACAGTTCTCTGTCATTTCACGGGTACATACAATAAAACATATTCTATTTATATCCATTTTAATTGATTTAAAAATTTCGTAGCCATGATCGCTCAATGATTTTGTTGTTATATCTGAATAATATTTCATAGTTTGGTTTACTTATTGTATTTTATTTATTTAACTTGTCATTAAGGTTCATTTAAACTGATAGAGCTGCATTATATTTTGTTACTTTTATTTAAGCTCTTTACTTTTATTAAGCTTTATTTTAAGCTCGAATGTGTTGCAAGCGGTTGGCTGAAAGCTTGGTGTGATTTTTTCTCGCCAATACAAGTCTATATAAAGATTATTACATAAACATACTTTTCATTCATCCAATCTTCAACTAAATTTTTTGAAACTTATGGATTATATTTGATTTTAATTCAGTTTTTTTAAATATTAATTTATAAATTTGGTTAATCAATTAAAAACTAACTTTCTCGCCAAAAATCTTCGTTTCCCTGTCGCCAAATAAAAAACGAAATCAGTTTGTTTTTTTCTAACAGTATTGGGGTTGGCTTAACATGTTTGCGGCCGATTATTTCAAACGATTCTGTTTGTTTTCATAATGTTTGATGTATTTAAAATTAAACATGGTTAATTAATAGAATTTTCTGATTCATTTTGAAGTACTTTCGAATTAAAATAATAGAGAATAAAGGAAATTAGAAATTTCTAATTTGTATTTGTGTTCCCAACTGGTGTGGGAAATTATAGCTTTTTGCGGTGTCACAATTGGCTTTGAATCATCAATTGGCGTTGAAAATTCAATGCTAATATAATTTTTGATGAATTATTTATAGTAATTGTAATTGCTAGGCCGGGATAGTAGAAATCTATTTCTTTTTTCAGCGCAGTTCTTAATTGTTGTTCAAATTAATGCTCCAAGTTTAAATTAAAATATTTGAATTATGTGGAGAAATTGTACTTTAAAATAAAATATTATTTTCTTTATGTTTCATTTAACAATTATATGGTGGGATAATTTGTGGTTCCTTTTATTATAAGAAAAATGTTCTTAATTGAATCATAAGCTTTATTTAGCCACTGAAAATTTGTTGATATTCACACCAAATAATCTGTATTTTTTTTAAAAAAACTTAACATTCTTGAACTTTAATATGATAATACATGTTTTTGTCTAATGTTAATATCATAATTTAGAATTATGTAGCATTTTCCATTTAATGTAAAACCCTAACAAAATAAGAGTCAAGATCTTGCTATTTGATATACATTTTGCTGCTCATCCATCCCCAAAACTTATTTTTTGTAATTTTTATTCTGTAAAGAAACTGGAGTAATGAATAGAATTGTTTAATTGTTTTCATCAGAAGTTGATTACAATAAAGATCGATTGGACAAGAATTGCGAATTTTATCTTCAAATAAATTGATTTAAATATGATACGCATCCAGATGCTTATAAAACTAATAAAAAAGAATATATTTACAATTGTTAAATAAGGTTAATTTTTATTAATTAAAATTAATTTTTATTTTTATTAAAATCAACGACTTAAAATTAGATTTACATCACCATACAATTACTAAATAATAACAAAGTAGCTTTGACTGAGGTGGATTAACAAAAGCTTTGTTGAATTTCTTTTTTAAAAATTTTGTTTGCCTCCATTCACTAAAATTACTAAAATGAACAATCTACAGAATAATTATGTAGAATTATGATAATTTAGGATTTTCTCACTTTCGAAAATAATCAAGTAATCTCTGAGCAATTCTAATTTAATTTTTTTATTGGGACACAATAAAAGTATTTTCGGTTATTTCTTTTTATACAAAGAATCAACAGATAATTGATATTAGAAAAAGTTTCCGACCGGTTTTAAACTTTAAAAAATAATTGCAATAATAAATAAAATCGTAAAAGATGCCTATAATACATAATTTAAGATTTTATAATTTCTCTCTCTAATAACATGGATAGTAATTGATATATGCATAAGCACAGTATTATGAAGGGGGAAAAGACTTATGTCACTTTTATAATCTGTTTTTATAAAGGTATTTTTTTTATCTGTTTGAGATAATGACAGAAAGTATTTGAACATGTAATGTAAAATACAAAGATGTTTTTAGGTAAATAAAAGAAATAAGATGCTTATTTAAAGAAGAAAAATAATTACTTTTAATTAATGTAAAAAAAGCAAGCAAATAATTTAACATGATTTAAGTCAACAAATTAAGATATTTATGTTTCGAAAACGAAAAATTTTCTTCGAAATCAGTTTACTTGTTTTTGCTTGTTATAATAATGCCTAAACAAGAAAAGAAAAAAATAAACTTTCTAGGAAATGAAAATCGACCGGAAATTACAATGGCGGGAAAGCAAAAGATTGAGCGACATATTTTGAGTTTGCCGAGATTTGGGATACGTCGCCAAAAATGGTATTTTTATTCTCAGATTCCTCACACAACACGTGGATTATGATGCGTACGGATACTGAGACAAGAAAGATACGACTGGCACCCTCTATTTATATACCAGCTCTATGGATCCTTCCCCACAAATGGAACAATTTTCTTTAACAAAACATTCCCTAAAACGATTACCTTGTTTAGGCACCGGAAGCAGTAGCCTTTCTTTTTCAAAATATCTCTCTTGTCTTTTGCATTAAAAGTATCGCACGATTCTTTTTTATGTGATTTTTTATTGCAGAATAAACATTTTTCTTTTTCGATGACTGGCGCCGATTGCTCTTGACTAGATATAATCGGAAAGGCGTGTTCTTTTTTCAAGGACATGTTTGACAAAATGGGAGTTCTTAATGGAGTTCTTCTTGTGCGGAAAATGGAGTTCTTCAAAATGGAATTCTTCTTGTGCGGAAACGAAAGATGATGGGTTTTAATTATTTATTTGAAATGAACATTCGCGGCTACGCATCTCTGAATTAAGAAATTTCAAAAGGGCATTTAAATCAAATTCCTTATCAATTTGAGAACGATTAAATTCTAAAACGAGATCTTGGAGAATTACCTTCATTAATATGGGTGTTAATAAATTGGAATAAGAATCTCCTTCTATACCCAAGCTTCCAAACTGCGTATATGTGTTTCCGCGTTGTCATATAAATTCCTTAAACTCATAACATCATCAGAAATTTTAACAGGTGTTAAATTTAATAAGTTATTCAAATGAGCTTTGAGTAACACGTTTTTGTTTCCAAATTTATCTTTCAGTAAATCTAGTGCTTTATCACAATTTTCATCAGAAATTGCAAATCCGTTAATATATGCAAGTGCGTTTCCACATAAATATAATTTTAAGTAATTAAACTTATCAACTTTGCTTAACTTTTCGTTGTTATGAACGCAACAAATTGATTGTAAAAGTTTAACCAGTCCTCATATTTATTTATGTACAATTTAGGTACATTTATGTTCATGCATTCTGAGTTACTATTTTCTAATTCAGTTTTTCTTGAAATTGTATCATCTGGACAGAATTCATTTTCTTTATTTTTAAAGAAAATTTGTTTTCCAAAATATAATTTTTTCTCGTATTTCTTCGGAAGTTTCTATATCTTCAGAAATTGTATCATAAGTCAAAAGATCTACAATTTCTTCATTTAAAGAATTTAATTTACTTTCTTTATCATTTAATTGTGCCAAAAAACCCCTTCAAATTGTTCTTCAGTTTCTGTTTCGTTATTAATCGATTCTTCAATTTTGTTTATCAATTTTGCTAACGTTGTTCGCATGGCAGTACTTTTTTTTTATTTTAGAAATATTTTCTGTCATGTTCAAAAATCAATAGTTTTATCCAGGGGATTCAGTTTCAAATTATAAACGGAAATCTTACCTGGATATTTCATACTCCGATGAAATCAGAGCATCAAATCAGTTCAATTTCAAGGCCGATGCTACCAAAATGGTTTGTCATTCATCATCAGTATGGTGGTTCAGTGTATTTAGTCAACAGAGTCCACATTTTTACATCAATAACAACTTTAATAACGATTTCAAGTTTTAACTCAACTGCTCTCTACCATGGCTACATGCCTTCTTCTTCACTGGGCGCTCACTGCGCCCTCTGTGTGTTAATGGGTTTTACCAGGAGTAAAGCATTTTTTTGTTGAAAAAGTTGAATTAGAAATGTCATTTCTTTAAAATGTTTGCTGTAGCTCTAAATCCTAACAATAGATGGCGCCAGTAAAGTTAAAAAAATTGAATTGCCGTCAGGAATTCATGCCACAGGCAATTAAAAATGATCTTCATAGGATAACGCATTGTCAAATGCGAATATTGGAAAGTCAGTGACTTTACTGGAAAGTGAGAATTCACCTCTCCAATAGATTTCAGTGATATGCAATTCAATGTGTCAATAATTCGAATAACCGGTCCTTTCATTTTTCAACCCATACAGATTTCTCCTTTTATCTTTATTCTCTACATCGTGTCGATTGTTACTTTCTATCGTGATTCAAGACCTGAAATTTCGATATCAACCAATAAGAATGTGTCAAAGATTTCAATCGCACCGATTGAAGGTCGCAATACTGTTTATCCATAAGGAGATCTCTGGCCGACAGTCGTCTATGTTTACGGCGGGAGTTATAGAAACAGGTTACTGCAGGAAGAGTCCATTTCGCAGAGGTAGAAATTCATTCAAGTTTCTTACGTTGGCGCATTCAGAGCCTAATTGGCTGTATTTGATTTATTGCCTTTAATTTTCGAAAGCAATTTTGAAAAATAATTCACTGGACTGAAAATCATTTGCGTACTTAGAATTATGAAAATATATATTATTCCTATCAGAATAATACAGAATAGTACAGAAAGAACAGAGTAAATCAAATAGAAAAACTGAATAATTATTTATACGTCTAACGACTGCACAAGAAGAAAAAAAATTAAGTAGAATCCAACATGACAAAAAATTAATTTTCATTTTATTTGTTATAAATTTATGTAACTACTTAAAATCAAATTCTCCGCAGCAAACGCGAAGTAATCTGTCTTATTTAACATAAAAATAATAACATAATAATCGTAATTATTTCATAATTTTTATAAAAGATTGCTGTTACAAAGTAAAATATCCATTGTTAAATATGCTTAAAACCTCTCCAAAATAAATAAATAAATTTATTTTTGATATATATACTATTTTTCGAAACTCAAAATTAACAATTGCATTTTACCAAATTTTAAGGACAATCAAAAGTATGTTAAGCTGAAACTTTTGATTATCGACTGATTGAATAACAGAAAACAAGAGCACATTATTGAAAAGAATAGAAAATAACATAAAGGAATCAAATAAATTTCGTAGCTTCAGGAAATAAACTAAATAAAATTCTATATCTTCTATAACTTACGATTAAACTAATTGAAATGAAACAATAAAAGCAATTTTAAAATTTCCTTTTTATTTATAAAACACATTAATTATTATTAAAAGAGTGCAAAACTAGCAGAGATCGTGTGATAAGTTGTGTACTTTCAATTAAAAGAATTCTAAATCACTGTGACAAGATTCCGTTTCTTCTGAATCGGAATTCGATTCAGTACTTCCAATCTGAATTACTAGTTCATCTAAAACCCCATCTTTTCCACAATACGAATTTTCAGTAAGTTTCAAGAAAAATTCTACGACATTAAGCACAATTTTACGTGCTTGTGATTTTAAAGTTTCTCCATTCTTAAATCGAAAAGGCATTTTAAAGGATCTCAAAATTCAAGAGACAAAAATTATTAAATAATGAAATGCTTTTCATATTAACCAAAGAAAATATTAATAAAACATAAAAGAAGTAAGCTAAGCAAATATAAAGATACGAGCAACTGCGGTAAAAGCGAGAAGACGAATGAGCAATAGTTTTTTTATCGCTTCATTTTTTCGCCAAGATAAAGAATACCCCCGCAGACTTGCGTCCGATTCCACCCATTCGAAATGGATCCTCCCTATCGACGCCTGTTTCTATAACGCCCGTCGTAAACATAGACGACTGTCGGCCAGAGATCTCCTTATGGACAGACAGTACGTACCTCCGACGCTAGCGCCTGTAACTGAATAATATGAATATAATACAAAAGTCGATTTCGGTAAAGTAAATGTTATCTGGCTTATGAAGCTAGCACCACTGTTCTTCCCCACCAGTGAATCGGTGGAGAGAGGAACGATTTTTATAGCGCCGTTACGGTTAGTTGTTGCTTGTTTGAGTCATGTGAATCTGACGACTTTGTTTTACTTGCTAGCGTGAAGTGGGGCTCTGCTTTGCTTGCGTCAAGTGAGTCTGACGACTTTGTTTTTGCTGCCGGTAGATGGGGCCACGATTGTTGCAGCAGGTTGCGTTGCCAAGGTCTCCAATGTACAGGTCGCGAACGGACCTGCGACTGTAGGGCCTGTAGCCGAGTAATATATCTATAATACAAAAGTCGACTTAGGTATCGTAGATGTTGTCTGGCTTATGAAACTAGTGCCACACAATCAAACCTCTTTTTGAAAAGCATTGATCACTGTTATTTGTGACTTTTTGATATTGGTTACATAATAACCGCTCCTAAATCATTCGTCATTCCTAGTTTGGTATGCTACAATAGCGTAATAAATACTCCTATCGGCGAGTTTTGGAATAATTTTTTTATGGGATCTGTTTTTCTAAGTCATTATTAATCTCCATATCGAATATGATGTCAGTTCGGTTGTTATATTGAGCCACAAGTACTTTATAGTTTAAGCGAGAAAAAAAATCATCCGATATAGATATATTAAAGACAGAGTAGTTTCAGTGTTGTAGAATTATTTTTTTAAAAAAGATATATATGTCATAGATACATTGTCCATACTGAAGTGTATTCTCTGTATAAATGAGGAAAAACAAACACTATTGTAGTAAAAGTAGTATAGGAACTGACTTTAAATTGTTGGAGATGGTAACTTTGTATGACAAACAGTCATTTTTATTGCAGATAATATATGGGAATGAACTGAAGTTTTAAACTGAAGAAATAGATTAAAATCCCATGATTTTTCCATCCATTATCCATAAAACCTGTAACAGATTTCTGCTCTATCAGATGGCGCTGTTGAACGTTGTCTTGTAACTGATGCAAGGCTTGCCTTGTATGGCAATTAAATCTATTGTTACAATTGTGCAAAAATATTTTTAAAGAAATTTTTCAAAAAATATTTCTTTGCATACACAAAATTTGGAACAATTTTGCAGGACAATTAAATTGGTGCCATCAATAAGATCATTTTTTTTGTTCAATTTTAAATAGAGCAAATCCAGTTTTGTGCAATAATATTTTCGGGAACTATCACAAATACTCTCACATCTCTCTTAACTCTAAATCAATTTTTTAAAGATCACTTTTAGGTCCACATTTTTGTCCTCCAAAGAATATATTTGCAAAATTTTGTAGTTTAAGTTCAAACAGTCTACACTGTAAAGTGCTAATACATAGACACTAATATTTATTAATAGAGATTTTAATATATAAAATCCTCCTATCATTGGAAATTTTAGTTTTAATTCAAATAAGAATATCAAATATAGCAAAAGATTTTAAAATATCATAGCCTCTTTAAAAATAACAAAACAATTGCATATGGGGGAAAAAACACTACCTTAAGTTTTTTTTTTTATTATCATAGGCTTAAGTGAGGCTTAGTAAGTAAATAATGACCCTTCTACAGTGCAAGATATATTGAAATTGTTACAGTATTTAAATGCTCTGTTTTAATAATGGCTACGTAAGTAATTAAAATATTTGCTTCTTCTATTATGCCACTACTTGTATGTTAAACATTTGATGCAATATAAAAATGTTTTTGAATTCTATGTTCAAATTCTTATTTATGCTTTTAAACTACAATATTATTGTTTTGATAATAATAGCCCCTCCCCCTTCACATATAATGTCAGTACTCAAAAAGTATAAAATATATAATGAGAAAGAAAAAAAAATTACATCTTATTTTGAAATGAAAATCTTTTATACAACATGTACTTTTATCACATGACAATGGAATGATCTTTGGAAAGTTACTTCACATAAATACATCACATCAATATTCTGTTTTATAATCAAAACTAAAAGTCAACATTTGTTTTCTGCAACATACATGATATTTATCAGATAGTACATATATTAAACATTTGAGTTAATAAAATTTACATGGCATCAAAATGAAACCTATAAGCATCTTGCATTCTTTCTTTTTTGTCTTCTCTCCTTTCTTTCCAGTGTAAAAGAGCTACTAAAAGACATAAAAATATACAAGTTCCAATTAAGGCAATACATGTTAAAAACACCAAGTGACTAGGTGTTACAAAGAGTCTTTTCACCCACATGCTTTCATCATTTGGAGGATTGGGAATGATTACTATTTGAGAATTTGGTATAATTTGAACCCATTTTTTTTTGTGTACACTTTTATTGAATGCAGCAGGTATCGCAACAAACAACTCATCTATAAAATTTGGAGTCTGTCCAAGGCCAAACAGGGAATAAGGTAGCTGAAGAGGAAAGTGCGCTGACTGGGACAATTGAATGGAAGAACTTACAAGAGGTTTACCATCTTGGGTGGTCATATTATATCTCACTACAGGACCTGGCTGGTTTGTTCCATAAGGATCAACAGAACAGTTATGATTGCACAAACCACCAAGAACAAGAACTTTTAAGAAACAGGAGTCAAAAATTTCAGTATTTTTCAAGGCATGTATTTTCCATTCTTGTTTGATATTAGTAGATACAAGAATGTCTAAAGTCCCATCCTCAAATAAGTCAAAGAAAGCAGCTATTTGTACATTAGAAATACCATTCAAACCTGGAATATCCCAAACTATTTCTAGAGTTCTACCAGATGAGCAATTATTGCTGCAACGAATATTTCTCATAATGACTGCTTGTACATTAGTTGCAACTTTTTTAGATTGTAAAACAGTTATGAAATCTGGATAACCGTCCATGTCAACATCACCAGCTCTTAAGGTGACAGGAAGAGCAGCCATTTCTAATGCTCCTCCAATAGGTAATTTGAAGCCCCACACTGTTTGATCATTAGGGTTCATGAAATCAGAAAAAAGAACTTCCCACTTAGTTTGATTCTCATTCCATATCAATATTTCTGACTCATGACATTTGAGATCTTTACATACTGGCATTATATGATTCATTTTTCCATCAAGATTCATATCTACAAAAGTAGACTGCCACCTCCATTTTATTTCATGTGGGTAAAGAATTTTGTCTCGGTTTAAGACAAAACCTTTTCCAGTATTAATCCACGATTCTATATAACTTTCACCTGTGATTAAAATGTCAGCTGCCATATCATTATTAAGATCAATCAAACCAGATGAATGAGTTTTTCGCATCTTTTGGTTAACATCTGTTAGATTTGTATCATTGAATTTTTTATCTTTAGACGCAATCCAGACATGCCTCTTTTCATCTTTAATATCATCTCCAATAATGTCAGGTATCATGTCACCATTAAAATCAACAATGAAAGGCTGGTTTAAAACACTTACGACAGTATCAGAAAGGCAAGAAATTGAACCATTGCTTCCCCACAATATCATTACTTCATTTCGATCATTATTAGATTTGGATAAAGTAATTAATAGATCAAGCTGTGAATCCCCATTGTAATCACCTGGAACAACACTGGTAATTATGCCTGCAAAAGAACAATTTAGCGATTTTTGGAAATACGGTTGGTTTTCACTCCCTTCTAAAAGTTGTAACTTATGTCCACCTTGTAAAACTATAACATCTGTATATTCATCTGAATTAAAATGACCAAACGCTGCAATAATACCAATACCTTCACCAGGAAATATTTTTTCAGTTATTTCTTCGAATTTGAGAGCTGTCACCGAAATAAGTTGAATAACAAAATAAATACAAAATTTAAATTTCATCTTGCTTGACTTTTAACATAGGGAACTATCATTATTTACATTTCACCATAAAAACAGTCAATATTGTGTGATAATCATTTGTTGCCAGCATAGCAGAACAATCTTCAGTAAGAGAATTTTTCGTACGCTCTATCCTTAAGCCATTTTAAATTATTCTGTTTCCCTCTTTTTCTCAGTAAAAATATTTTTCTTTGATACAGAATTTTCGGACAAGGCATGAAAGATGATATGGAATGCCTTTTACTCATAATACTAAATATTTTTATTTTCTTATTTTTATGTTTTAATGACTTTGGTAAAGTATTACTTTTGTAAATTATTTATTTTTAAAAAAATAGGGTAAAATTTTGCTTTTAGGAGGCAAAAATTGTCTCAAAAGCTTTTATTTGAATCGTATGTTGGTGTTGCCGTATGCTGCAACGATGTTTGGAAATAAGTTTGGCTTCCCCGTAGTTTTGAAAATTTTTAAATGGCTACCTGCGTCTGCCGATTGGAATGTTGTTATGTGCATCTGTCCTGCGTTCTAAATTTTTTTACGTGTTATGTGACTAAATTTAAATATTTTACTATAACTGAGGCTTTCAAAGGTTTTGGGTAGCATTTATTTTAATGTTTTAAATACATATATCATTTAAAACTTCATTATTAAGTGTTTGTTTACATTTGTTAATTTGCCATTCTCGACTTCTAAACTGTGATCAAATTATCTTCTATCTAAAATTTATATTCATGAAATAAATTTTATTAATGTAAAGCAAGTATTATTATGAATTCGTATTCAGTATTTTAAGTAGGAGCGAATTAGTGAGTTTTGGCTCCTTGTATATAAAATCTAATCATTATGTTAAAATAATTTTTCAAGATTTTCCAGTCGGAAATCATTGTATATACATCATAATGGATAAAGTTGATTCTTCATTTGATTTTCGAACTGTAAAACCAACTTGATTCTATGCATTTCTTGTGTGACATGAAAACATTATGTGGTATCAGCAACTCATTTGACAGGTTAGTATTTATTTATCACTTTCTTAGTTTCTGCCTCTAAATATGCCATTTATTTTGAAAGCTTTAAATCATTATTATTATTTGGTCTACTGCTTTTAAGCTATTCAAAAATTATTTGTTTAAATGCATCTAATTTTTGTTTATTTAAATGTGGTTTAAGTCTCTTTAAAAGATAAATAAGTTATTACAGAACTAATATTGTTTTTGTCAAAATTCCTTGAATTGATTTTGTTGATATTACTGAAAATATCTTTAAATGAAACTAACTAAGAAGTATAAATGTATACATTTATGGAATAAAAGCAAAGCATTAATTTTAATTATGATTATTAAATTGCTTTATTCCATTGTTGGATTTTATATTCAGATTTCTGTTTGAACATAAGCATGCAACTAAATTTACAAATTAAAAATACTGATTGCACATGCAATAATTAAAATTATTTGCTAGAAACTTATTTATTTTGATAAATTTTTATTTTTCTGTCATTAAATTTTCATATTGAGATAAAAGTTAGATGTTATCCTTGAATTTTACTAACCAAGTATTTTATTTAAAACTTCTATAATTTCTTAAAATACTCAGTTACCATTTTGAATTATTTCACTCTTTTAAATAAATTTACTAGTGAGCATGTGAAAGAAGTCTTTATGTTAAAATCTTACTTTTATTATTTTGTTAAATAATTAATCATTTTTATTTTGATCTTGCAGATATTTTGAGTAATTTAATGTGGATTTTCATTGTCTCATCAGTAAATACTTATAAAATGATCTGTAAAGATATTACAATTTTTATTATCTGAATTGAAAGGTTTATTATATTGTGCATGTGAAATATTAAAAATAATAGGTATAAATTTTTTGATTATATTTCATATATAACTGCTTCAATTTTGATTCTTTTTATCACGAGAAAAACTGTTTTCTGTAAATAATAGTACATGGATATGCAACAATTGTTAGAATAATGTGATAAAATATTGATTCTTAATAAAATATAGTTATTTTAAATTACTACTGCATATTTTAAGGTTAAAAATAGAGTATTTTTTAAAATTAAATATTTGCAAAATTTATTTCCAATAAAAAAATATTTGAATCATATTATTTAATTTTCAAGGCTGGCTTCAGTTCTTCATCTAAATTATCTTTATATGTAAATGGGAGTCTAAAATTATTCATTGTTCCCCCCCCCCCCTAAAATGCAATGAAATATTCTTTTTGTATTATCAGTGACTAAAATTATCATTTGATATGTTACATTGATTGTAAAATGTAATGTAACTTTTTGTATTTTATAATAATAATTAAAAAAACGTTGTTAAATCCAATTTTTTACTGCAGTAGAATTAATTTCAGTTTAATTTCGTACTTATTAAAATCTTCAGATTCAAATTATCAAGCATATCAAAAATTTTGAAAATATATCTTATAGTTGTCTTATGATTAAATCATCAATATAAATTTAACAACAGAAATATCCTCCAGGTATCTCAAGAATAGAAAATGCATATATATTGAAGTGAACCTATTTTATTTTTCTATGAATTACATGATATATTCAGTATCATAAGATCGAAAATCAAGATTTATACATTCGTGAAAGGTAAATAAAACAAACGTTTTCTAATTATATTTCTGATAAGGAGTTCACATAAATATAAAGCTTTAACAATTACGAAAGAAGAAAAGTCCATCTAACCTATTCTTTGCCATCTTCTTAATGCTCCTTTTTTTTTTTTTTTTTACAAAAATATGAAAGAAAAATTCTACTTATTTAAAAAAAAGATATTGGATCTTCAAAATGAATATTATATTAGTATTCAATGTCTTCTGCAATAATTTTGTAGTCATCTATAAGATACATTGTTTTAGGGGAGGAGGGGCTACATTACAGAAATTTAGAAGCATTTACATTTAGTTCAATTCTGCTCGATGGGGGAAACTGAAGGGCTATTTGCCTTAAGTGCTGAATACAATCTCGTCAACACTAGTTCTTTTAGTGCGAAATGGTTTGTAATTCACAGTCGTGCAGTTATCATAATGTGAGCTTAATATCGTTAGGCAGTTTTCCAAATTTCGTATGTTTATTTTTTTTTGTCATATACCATACCATACCCTGTTGCAAAATGGCTGATTTTCGTCCTGGCCAGCTTTCCATGACATCTCTCAACGAGTTCCGCCATAATAACGCATCCTGAAATAACGCATGCGCAATTCAGTCGAAATATTGTACATGTACTTCAGGGGAGAAAAAAAAAAAAAGAGAGAGAAAGGCTCGCCCACTTCGTTCCTGTCTTAGGGGGGCTATATATACCGTAAATTTGGATTTTGTGTCAATATCAACAAAAAATAACTTTAAACAAAAGAAAGTCTTATTAATAATTACCTAATGTTCAACTAAGATTTGGCTTTGTAATGATATTTAGAAGTAACTTGTATAGTACTTTTGCCACTCTTGGTACTTTTTTTAAAATGTAATTTGCTTAGTTAAAATTGGTTCTTTAAATTATTGATTTGAATGGGAAAGAATTTTTAAACTGAATTTAAATTGTCATGATCAATTTGAATATGCATTCCATGGTATACATTTGCTGCAAATTCCTGAAGCGAAATAATGTATAGAATATGAAACATATATTACTACGGGTGACGTAATATATGAAGATTTCGGCTGGCAGAAAAAAAGAGGTTGGGTGGTTGCGATTTTCTAAAAAATTAATGAATAAAATACTCGTTTCAATTTCAAAAAAATACTTTATTGCAAAAAAATTTATATTTTATAAATAATAATTTTGTGAATTATTGTCGTGTGTAATGGTAAACTTCGAACGAATTAATTTATATTTAATATTATGCTGCTTAATTTTTAATTATTGATCTTGTAAATGATCACTAAGTTTGTTCCCGTTAGCAAAATATTTGGTGGTCCAGACAATCTTACTTAGCATTTATTTCTGAACGTTTTAAATAAACAGTACTAGTAAAAAAAATACTATTTAATAATTCAAAATAAGTGTAAAATATTATTTAAGTTCATTATATTAAATAAGTTATATCTATATAATAAAACATTGAAATTTTGTTAGGATTTTAATTGATAAAAGCTGCATAACTAACGTCATGCATTTCAATGCGCCATCAATTTGTTTCGGATTGGAGACAATCCCTACAAAATTTCACGGACAGTCATGCGCAGTAACTTTCCAGCTCCCCGTGGAAACTCGTTTGCACCTTCATGTATGGATTATGTGTGTGAGGGAAGCGCGTGCACAACCCGTGTGACCTCTCCGCTATCGTTCTGCTGGATTGTGTACCGCCATATTTGATTTTGGGCGAATCGCGTTTTCTTTCGCTGTGTTAATAAGTGGAGAAAAAGTAGAAGGGTTGGATTTGTTGATATAACGACTTTCGGTGCGATTCTATAGTTCGTAACACACACTTCACCGCTTTAAAAAAGAACAGTTCTCCATTTATAATCACTATTTATAAATTTTTTTAAAGAGGAAACAATATATATTTAAAATTCAGTAGAGAAGTTTAAAATCAATTGTATTGATCGATAACAATTGTAGTTTTGGTTTTTCGAAGCAATTTTTATAAATGGATGTACTAAAATTTATCATTATTAATAATTTGTATTACCTTGCAACCTAATTATTTCTTTTTACTTGAAAGAATTACTTTATTATGAAATGATTCTGCTATAGGGATTTATTTATTTTAATTTATAAAAAATCTTAAATGACATCTTAATTTTTTACGTAATTTTTTATATTGGTGGCATTTGCTCTTTTGAGGAATTCCTGTCTCTAGAAGACTGAGACTTACAGTTTGTAAAAGGTGAAAACGAAATCATGTAGTTGATCAAATGAATATCATCGAACTAGACAGCGCTTTGTTTTATTGATTACTCAACCAAACACATTTCTGCAAAACAAAATAATTTTTGTACAGATTACATATAACAAAAGAATTTGTGCCGTGGAATGACTTTAATTCATATTCAAATTATTACAAAGCATTCGCACTCTGTTTCTGTTCAATTTTTTTATTTTGTTCTTGGATCGGTTTTGTTTCCAATTGCATACAGAGAAACAAAATTAATTTTAGGTTATTTCGAAATTTTCAGACATAATTAAAAAATGGTGATGATTTTATTAATGAAATTAAGACAAAGAAATTTATGAAATGCAATATTTACATAAGAAATTTTTAATTTATAAATGATCGAAAAATGAAAGAGCATCCTTTAGAATCGAAATATCAAAAATTAAAAAAAAAAAAAGCCTAAATACAAATATGGAAGTTACTAATTATATGTAGCAAATACCTGCGGCGCAGAAATAAATTTTAAGCTGAATTTTTCTCGCATGTCTTCTGACTTATCATATAAGAACAATGAATTGTAAAAATAAAATAGATAGCAGCGATATGATCACAAAGAAATAAGATGAATGAAGTTACTGATTTAGCTGTAATCTTGTTGAAAACTTCTCTACGATTTCTTGTAACTAGGCGGCAAGATTGTACTTGTGTATTAACTGTATGCTAATGGTACTTTAAAGTTAACCCGGTACAAGTGAAAAATCGCCAAAGAATTTTGGCGGAATTCTACCTTATTTGGCGATTTTTCACTTGCGCCCGGCTAACGCAAAAGTATTATACTAATAATTATGCGCAGAAAAAAAAAAAGGAAAAGAAAATCTGCCTAAGTTATCACGTCTATTACAAGCAGCGATTAATCGTCAAAGATATCACGTCAGTCTATTGATTTAGCTCGCCTATGACAAACTGTTTAATTTTAAGTTATCCGATCGCAGGAGGGAAAATAAATACTAATAACATTTATGTATTTCGAAAAATCAAGAAATAATTCACATTATATAAACATGTTTTGTTTTAAGTATTTTCTAAAAGATTTACTTAGCTATGCAAGAATTATGGACTAATGAAATTTTTTATGGATTAATTTTTTTATATTTTGAAATAATGCAAGTATATATATATATATATATATATATATATATATATAATATAAATTTATAAATAAAACTTGTTTTAATTTAACAAATTATCTAGTTTTTTAACACAGTTATCAATGACTAATTAAAGTTTTTGCCACTAAATTATGATATTCTATCATTGTTTAAAATTAAAAATTAATTACATTTCTCTTGGATCCTTTCATGAATTTATAAGAAAATGAATGTGAAAGTTTTATAAGAAGTAATGCCAATTTTATAAGAAATAATGCCAGTCATAAGTTTTTAAAAAATGATCTTTGTTTTCTGTATGATTAATATCCCACCCATTTCTAATCAACTTTATTAAAGTTGTATTTTTATTTATATTTAGGTGCCATAATTTTTGGCCATGCCAGTTCTGCCTGCAATATGTTCTTGGAACCGACTTCATCTGAGAATTTTAGAATTTTATCGTGACCGAGTGAAGAAACGAGAGAAACGTACCAGTGACTTTTTTTTCTTTCTACCATGTCTTGATTAACTTGAGTTACAAGCAACATGCTACAGTGTTTGTTAACCTGTAGCTTAATATGAGTATTATTATACAATTTAATACACCATTTATACAGTCTGCTGGTGCTGTGCCTTCAAATGACCAATGTCGTTCAAAAACTTCTGTAAAGGTGGAAATGGTGCCAGGAATTGAGTATGTACATGTCTCTTTTATAATTTTGACATTATTTTTTTTTTCATTTTAACTAAAAATTCATTAAAATAAAAAGTGAAATTTCAGTGTAATATTTAATATTTATGCTTCTTACTGTATTTACTTTATTCTTTGCATTTTACTCATTATATAAAGTTGTATTATAATGCACTTACTATCTATAGCAGAATTTTTTTAAAAGTTAAACTTTAAATTGTTCACTGTCTTATTTCAAAGAATAATTTTTTAGATTTTCAAAAAAATAAGACTTATCATCTTGGATTTTCATAAACTTTTGCATCATTGTACTATTTATATAGATATTTAAAAAAATGCCTTATTGCAATATGTAAACTTATTTTGAATTACAGTGTTGTAAAGTTTCAAAAGTTTGTAAAAATAATAAACCAAATATTAAAATATTCTCTTGAAGCCTTACTATTGAATTATAGCTATAAAAAGTGCAATTTTATGACATTTATAACTCTCTTTCTTTTGGTAAATGTCATCTTTCCGACTTGCATACAAAAAAAATTTCAAAATCTAATTAAATAATGTTTGAAAGTGTTTATTAAAAAAATTTTAAGTCATTTTGGGAATAGCTATTATTGTTGTGAAGCACTTGGCATTATATAATTTTGTGATGATGTTATTAAGTTATTTGTTTAAAAAAATTATACTTTTTTTCATTAAGTTTATTTATGAATAAAACAAAAGTATTAATTTCATGAAAGTAAACATGAATATTAATCTAAAGAAAATTTGTAACAATTAGCTTTGATTTTTTTGATAGATGGGTGTATTTTATCTTTTGATTAGTCATATCTACATAAAATGGCACCCAGGACAAATATAAAAATTCATCACATCAGAATCTTTTATTACATTCCTCCTATTAACCTTCCCCCCACATATACTAAAAGAGTATTATGCTGGAGTATGAGATGCATATAATTTTTATGCTTTGTACTTTTAATGTTAATGTAATTTGCTATTAATTATTTTCATGCTTTTTATTTTAAAGTTATTTTTAAAGAGACATTTGAAAATACGATTTTCTTATTTTGATTGCACAAATGTTTAGTGAATAGAAATGTGATCATTTGTACTAATTTTCAATCACAATCATTCCAGTTTATGTAATACAACTTGTGGTCGATAAATATGATTGATTTTATCCAATTTGTGTATTGTTATTGTTTGATTAATGTTATTGAATCTCTTAACTCCCTAAGAGATCACATTAAATGCAGCTACTACATTTAGATGAGAACATTAAATCAAATAAAAATGCAAGCCTCAAGTTTAAATTATTTCAACAATTAATCATCACCAATTCAAATTTATATTTTGCCAGTTGATATATAATGTTCCTAATTATTCTTGAAACAAATTTTAAAATGTGTGTTTTAAATTTTTTAAAACTAAGGTTTATGTTTAAATTTTTAAACATTACACCTGCTTATTTTTATACACTTGCTTATTTGATATTGTGTCGTAAGATTATGAAAAGTGCTGTGGAAATGAGAATTCTTCCAACTCCTTTGTGCCATTAGGAAAATTCCTAGTGTACTAGAGCTGTTCAAAAAATTTCATTTCCTCATTTATATATGAATTTTATAAATTTGATACATTTGTATATCAAAAATGATTTATTATATCTGCATGAAATTTAGTATTTTCCAAACCTCTATGAATAAATAAACCTGTGTCAAATTTTATGAAAATCTGCGATGAAGAAATAATTGTGTTGATTTGATCTGGAAATGACCCTCTTGATTAATCAATAAAATTAAAACTTTGGAAATTTTTTATTACTTTCTTTTTTGTTATTTTTATTGCATTCTGTATAAATGTTAGAAAAATTATTTATAATAATTATTTTCTTAAACTTTTTTGGAGTATTCATATAATTAAATTTTAAAAAAACAAACTTTACTTTTTGAATCGTAGCAGTTTGGAAGGAAGTATTAATATAGTGCTATTGGTGCTTCGATTTAAGAATAGTATTAAGTATAAATATAGTGTATCGCATTTATAATAAATCCTCTCTATAAAAATTTTTATTGCTAAATATCTAAAATAATGCAAAAAAATTGTCACTTTTAAGAAAAAATTAATATTTTTAATTGTTATTGTTTAAAAAAATATGGAAAAGTTGTCTAAATAATAATAGTTTATTATGCATTTATATTTAGACAGTCTGAACTGTCAGGGATGACTGATGATGAAAATTCTATTGTTGAAATTGCTACATCGAATTCTGTGTTTGAAACTAGTTTAAAAGATGTTAGATCTTCACAGTGTTGTTTTGGCCTACCATACCAGGTATATTTTAGTTAGATGATAAAATTTGAAATTACTAAAATATTTTACTATTACATATATATATATATAATATATAAGTTGTAAATAAAGATAGCATAAGATCTAAGATATGTGACGACAGCTTGAGAAAAATCTATTGAGAAGTAGCTACTTCTCTATAGAGTTCTTCCAGTACATATTAAATTATCTAGTTTTCAAAATATTATAATTAACCCCTTTTAGGTTTACCTCAACCTTAAATATTACTCTAAAGATTTTTAATGAACAGTGTTCTTTTTCTTATTATTTATTGTATATAGTTTAATTGCTTTGAAATTGGCGAAATAATTTTCTAAGAGGATAAAGATATCAATGGTTAAATTTTAAATTAAGTGAAAAGAGCATGCAAGAAGTTATTCAGACATGATATATTTTCTTAATTTCATACTTGTTATAACAGTCATAAGCATGTTAATGTCTATTGTTACAGAAATAAAATTTCAATAATTACAGACTTCAAGTAACAATCTCATAAATTTTTATGGAGTTAGAAGTGACATGTTGTTAATACCTGAAGAAAACATTTGTAAACTGATAGATGCAGTTAAACAGTAAATTTAGTTTATTGTTTTAATCGGAAAATAATGTGTCAGCATTAATTTTAAAAAAATTCAGTAAAATTATTATTATTATTTTTTTAAAATGGAAGAGCTAATGAATGTAAAGTGAATGCAAAGCTTGAAAGAATATTTTAATGCAAAGCTCGTTGTTTGAATTTTTTAAGATAGTGTAAAATTTTTTAATACAAGTTTGATAATATTTATCAAAGTTATGATAGAAAATACAATTTTTTTACTCTTTTTTTTTCCTGGTTTGAAGAGAGGAGAGGGCATGGTGTAATAACTTTTTTAGTAGCACAGTTTTCACTTTTAGGTGTTAAGGAATATGTACATAAGTTTTATTTGAATCTATCAAGTGATGTAGGAGATTAAAGTTAACTTCCAGAAATTCAGTTTTCTAGTAAGAGACTATTACTATGTCAAATATTTTACTTATGCTTAATTTTTTAAAATTTGTTAGTTATTTTGATACAAATCTATTTAGTTACTTCTAGTTAGATCTTTAGAATTATTTGCTTTGCTATTAATAATACAAAGGATCTATCTAGTTCAATGCAAATATATATTGTCACGAAGACTGAATTAAAAACACGGATATCTAGAAACAGCTGTGTTTATTATAACACCAAGCAACTCGCTGGAGAACAGAATGAAAAACTGAGCCGAACTCATCTTTTATACAACTGGGGAACATTCGAGAATCAGCTGGCTCAAATTGTAAAGAATATTTTAAAATCATCTTGATTTTAGAGAAATAATAACAATTTTAAATTAAAAATCCCATCTTTGGATAAAATGCGCTGGCCGGGAATCGAACCAGGGACCAACGGGTTAACAGTCCAGTGCTCTGCCAATCAAGCCACAGTGAATTATAACAGTATTTCTTTTTGCGGCTATATATATATATATATATATATATATATATATATATATATATATATATATATAATCTGATTGTGGAAATAACCAACTATTTCTTTAAATAAACTGAACAAATAATTATTTCAGGATCACAATTATGGTGCTCCTCCACCTCCTACTCCACCAAGCTATTCACCTTGTCCTTCTCCTGTTGCTGATGTTGCCATTCCAGATGATGATACAAATCTTTCGATCATTTCAACTACTACCACTACAGAAGAAGCCCAAGAAGAAAGCATAACTCGGTGTATATGGTGAGTTTTATTTTATTTGAGTTTGTAAATAAAGACTGATCTTTTCAATGATAAGTAAAATGCAACATCCAAATGTAAAATAACTGTAATTTTCCTTAATAATTTTGCATTTAGTTAGTTTCAAATTCAGTCATTTACAATCTATTTTATCAATCAATTTTATAATGATAATATTAATTTTGATATTTAAATTTATTGTAAATAATTAGAATTGATCAAATTAAATTTTAAGGAGTACCATATATTTTAAACTAATTCTGGCTAATAATAATAGTAATATATTTTAATTATCATTAATAACTTATTTTTAAAATATAATTTATTTTAGTGGGATTATATCAATAAAATGATGTAGGAGACCAAGTCTTGCTATTTTAAATTTTTTTAAAAATGCCTCGACAACTCAAAAATACATAATGAATTTTGATTAATTATGAAAATTAGGTTATAATTATGATTTTTCTTTTTATAGTGGATTTGAACATGATGATGAATATATGATATGTTGTGATCATTGTCTGTGAGTATTATGTTATGAAATTTAGTTAAAAAAATGTTAATAAAAATATTTGAAAGCATTAATAAAAATATGCATTTATATGAAATAATACATTTTATTTAAAATATGGCATTATGGGCTATCATAATATAATGATTGCTGTGTGTTATTCCAGATATATTTTTATCAAATTTATCTCTCTGAATTATTTGATAATTCTTTTGACAGGAAAGTCATTTATTTCTTGATGTCATTTTATCGCCCTATTTCTGTAACAATTTGATGTCTTTAAATATTTTTGATTATCAAAATTTGATATATCTGAAATTTATCTTTGCTATCAGGCATATTTCAAAATTTAAAATATCTTATGCTTAACCTTTTGAGTATGGAAGAATACTTTCCTTTATGGTGATAGCGCTTCACCGCACTCAAATGGTTAATGCTATAGTTAACTTTTCAGGTGGTACTTGGCCAAATTTTTCTGTTCTTAATTTATTAGAAAATGTCAATTTTGTTTACTTGATTGAACATGTTAAAAAATGATACACATAAAAATATATATTTACAATTGATTACATTAAAAAATGATTTCTCCCTTGAAAAATGCCATATCAAATTAATTAACCACTTGAAAAAATGTACTTAGATATTGTTATCTTAAATTAAGACTGACTTTTGTTTTTAATCTAAGTAGTCTTTGCATAACAATTACACATCTTTTCACATATGACTAATTCTCTATGCTGTTTAATTTGATCTTGTTGAGCTAAAGAATATATATAATTAATTATCATTAAGTAATAATTCATAGTAATATTTTTAACACTTCAGTTACTTTTTTTGTCTACTTTAAAGTTAGAATTTTTTTTATCCTTTTTATCTGCATAAATTCATTATTCAAATTGGAATTGCAAATAATTTTAAAGTTATCCCATTTGAAAACCCAAATAACCACGTGCTACATATCCAAGTATAACCCAATAAATATTCAAATAATATCATGTAAAATGACATGGGAGGCTTTGTAGAATGATAATTTTAAGTAATAATTCATCAGCCATATGTGGAAAAATGCTGAACACCGAAATAATCTTTATCAGAATATATATATATCTTTGGCCTTAAGTTATCTTTAAAATAATTATCAATTTTATTATATTTTATAATTCAAAAATCCTCCAATAAACTTGAGAAGATAGACGTATAGAATTGAGTTATTTTTACAATCTAAAATGGTATCAAAGTGTGACCATTATAGTAGTTGTTTGCCATCAAATTGAGTGAAGGTAAAGGATTCACCTGATGTAGCTTTAATGGAATGCAATTTAATGATAATACTATTAAGCTGTTGCATAATTGAAATTGTAATGCTTTGAATAATTAGTTCAATAAATACTTACATTAAGCATTCTAAAGATATATTATTGAAATTGTATCCTGTTTCTTATCATATTTGTCTTGTGCATGACTTTTAATGTTGTTTGTGTTATGCTATTGGAAATTTGCATTATGTACTTGTACTAGTGTATTCTTTTTTAAATTAATTTAATTAAATAAGTTTTTTAAATTAATTTTTTAAGTTCATTATGGCAAAAAGTTTCCTTTAGCAACTCTGTGCTCTATTTTCAAAGTGACTTCTTTCTTTATATATGATTACCTTTGAAATTTACATATTCTATAATAACCCTGTATTTTATTATTTAAACATTGTTTTTTGCATGCTGATTTGAATGATTGCTGAAAATTATTATGAACACCACAACAAAAGTCAATTCATTTTTTTTCCATCAATTGACATTATTTTTACAATAGACTGACTGAAACCAATCATTTTGCAATAGTGTATTCAAGTATTTTTGTCTACCAAGAAAAGAAATAGAAAAAATATTTCCCATGAACCCAGTGCTTTTTATCTCATATGTTTTTAAAATTTGTAATTAAAAAAATAATTATTTTATTGTTGCTGTTTAAGAAAGAAATTTGTTGAAAAAAAATTCTAATTGAAAATACTTTTGTATTGAAATCTGTGCCTCTAAATCATCTCACAAATATAAAAAAAATTAGCATTTTTCATTTTTAATATTTATAAAATTCTTAATCTGTTAATGGAAAGAAAACCATATTCCGCTGTAAATAGAAAGTATTTTTAAAGAGAAAACCTTGTTTAGTAATCATTTTTTTAAACCTAATATTTGGCTTTTCTCTTACATTTAAGATAGGCAACATATTTTCATTGCAGATATTAAAAAATATATTAAAATTTTTAAATGCAGCAAGCATAATCAGGTTTAAATTATTTATACTACATTAAATTGTATTATTAACAGAATGTTTTTTTCCCTTCCACATATTTTTTAAAGCTGTTACATTTTTTCAAAAAGTTTATAAATTTTGAAATTTAAAATGAATGAGTAAGGCCAATTTGCTTAAAATATTAATAATCCATATTGAAAAAAATTGAACATTTTGAAATTTGTTACATTGGGTATAACTTCCACTGGAATCCCATTACAAGTTGTACAGAACTGTCATTATCTTACTGCTCTGGATCATTAGCATTAAGCTCTTGAGAGGAGGGGACAAAATATTCTTTTTTGTTTGTTTGTTTGAAACACTGATTTTAAAAGAAAGTCAAAGATGGATATATGAAAAGAATTGACACTAAAATCTATTTACAGTATGTATTAAATGTACATTCATACTAAATCAGTGCATTATTGGTTTTTAAATCAAATTTAATCTTTGGGCTGCATGAATGATGCAAACCACTCCTCTTGATAAAGTGAAATAATTACATATAAAAGTGGAATTTCCCTGTTGTGTTATTGGATAAACATATCCTATGCAAAACAAAGCCCAATGCAATTACAATTATCTTCTTGTATGAAAGATCTATGCAACAATTAAGAGGTTGAAATTCTTACCTTTATTACTAACAAGTATAATAAAATCCTTTTGATTGTAGTAGTAAAACTCTTAAACGGAAATTCTAATATGAAAAAATAATTTAATATGGACTTCATTCTTGAATATTTTTTACCTTTTGTTGAATAATCTATTTACGGTTATTTTACAGGTCATTGTTATCTATTTAATATGTAATATAAGAAAAGAGAGATTTAATTATTAATTTTTAATAAAACCTTACATAATGTACTATTATATGCTGTTATTTTTTCAATAAATGCTGTTTTATTTAAAGTGTAATGAGAAATTTGAAGCCAATGTTTGAACTGTTTGATGTAAATTTAAGGATGTTTTTATTAAAAAATAAGCTTAATACTTTTGAAAGTGTTTTAATCATGAATACAGGTTAATGTTATAATAGATTTATAGAGATTATAAACAAGAAATGCTGAAAACATGTGAATTTTTCTTTTATTTTGAAAGAAAGATAAATTATTGTTTATGTAATTTTAAAACCAGATTTTATGCTTTGAATAAGTCATATCAGTCATTTTTTAAATGCTTTGCAGCGTTTGGCAACATGTTGATTGCATGGGATTGGACAGAAATAATATACCTGAAACATACTTATGTGAAAAATGTGAGCCTAGGAAGTTGGATAAGCATAAAGCAAAACTCTTACAAGCTCGCAAAAAAGTTGCATTAAGTAAGTTTTTTTCAGCTTGTTGCTTTAAAAAAAAAGAAATTTTAATTAATTTAAATTTATGTCTAATGTTTTCCCTTTTCTTTAGCCAAATTACCAGCTACAAAACAGGAGTCTTGCACCAATAACTTAATTTTTGGAAAAAATTACAAAAAGAAAACATTACTACAAACTCCAGAAGAATGGCCTAAAACTGATTATCAAGTCATGCCACCTGTATCCCTTGTTCAACGATTTTATTGTAAGTTTATATTAATTTTTAAATTATAGATATTTTTTGAATATTATGAGTGCTATTAATATGTAATGGAATCTCTCTCTCCTTGGAAGATAGTTGTTTAAACTTTATATCATAATTATTAAGATGTATATAATTCATCTAGAATCAAGATAAACATTCTCATTTGGGAAATTTCTTTTTAAACATTTAATGGTTTCTTATACTGAAGTCCAATACAGTAAAACTGCAAAAAAATTCAAATAAATTTTATCAGATTAATGGTGAACATTTCTATTGTCAACTCTATCTAATTATATGACGCAGGAGTTTCCATATATGTATGATAACCTACTAGTCAATTGAAAGTCAGTTTTTTTGTGTCATGACAAGAAACAAGAATCTAATTTTAGTTTTCAGAAATATGGTGTGAATTAAATTTTTTTTTTTATCTAACATGACAGGGGGGCGGGAAGTGCAGTATGTAATCAGATATCGTGTGTCACCTCAAGCTGTATAGTTAGGAATTGTAATAAAACTTCTATAGGTATATTCTTAGTTATATATTTTAAATATTTTTTTTAAGTTTGCCTTTTATTTTTATAGCAGTATCCATATTGTTTTATCGTTAGATTCATATAAGTAAATTAATCGGAAAATTAACTAAAAAATTTTTAAACTCTAAATAAATGGTCGAGTTTCTGGTTTTCTAAGAAAAGATAAAAGTAGATGCATTTATTATTTTTCATTTGTTAAGGTACCTCAGATAGTGATGAAGATAATAAGAATACTGAGCGTCGACCAAAAACACGAAGCAAGCGTAGAAAAAGGGAAGAAGAAAAACAACTGGAGCAGTCTACTAGGAGAAGCAGATCTTTTTCAAAGGTAATAATGCTATTTGTTGCTACATGAAAATCAATGTTTGTGATGTGTGTTCAATCTTATTTTTGAATTCTGGGGGATATTTTGACAAAAGATTCTTTACATTTTTATCATAATAAAAATATTATACAAGTTATTGACCCTTAATTGACCTCTTTTCTTTTAGACAAATATAAATTGTTGAAAAAAATGAAACAATTAATGGATATATTTTAAACTGTCAAAATCAAAGTACAAAAATATGATTTTTCTATAATCCCCATTAAGATGATGAGTGAGTTGTTTCTGGAACAGGTCTGAAATTTTTCAAATTTCTAGAAAGTTATGTAATTTTTTGAAAAAATAAAAGGAAGAAAATCCTTTGTCTTTTCAACAGTTTATTATCAAATAATACTAATGATTGTAACATGCTAATTTTTATATACATCAGTGATATGCAGCATAAATAAAAATTGGACTAATAATAAAAAGGAAGAAACAATTATAAGATAAATTACTTAAAATATTCACGATTCTTGGTATGATCAGTAAATTTTCCTCCTGAAATGGAGTAATCATTTATATTGGTGAAGTAAAATCTGCACTCATTATTGAAAATGATTAGTACTCTAGATGCTGATTCTGTTTGGAATTATAGCCATTAGAGTATATTAATTTTCTTTATCAGCAAATATTTTATAATAAATAGATGAGTACTTTTAAAAAGGACCCATAAATCAAGTAAAATACTTAAATACTTTTACATTTATTAATGCACGTGAAAATAAGTCAGCCCTGATTTCTACAAAATGTATTTATATATTCAGCAACAACTTATTGAGGAAAGTATATTTTGAATTGATTAATTTAAATTTAATAGCTAAATTATATAAATAATGGGATTTTTTTTTCACTTTCATATATTCTTTGTTAGTGAAAATACATATGTGAACTTTAAGAAATATTCCCAAATAACAATTGGCTACATTCTTAAGTGATCAGCATAGCAAGGGAGAACTGTTACCTTATGTATAAATATGACTTCGCACAGCATTTTTTGATAATAGTTTTATCATACTGAGATAGTTTAATTTCTTTTATGTAATTGTCTTAAGGTATTTATAATCTCAAGCATTTTTATTCATTTTATTGTTCAGTTAATCATGTTTTGCTTCTCAAGTGTTAATTTGATACATTTATTATTTTAATATGATAGACTCTTATTTATTTGCTATTATTATTTTTGGTTCCAAGTCTATGTCATGGTGCTTTATTAGTGAAGTTTCAGTATTTTATGCCATTTGTCTTGATCAAGTTGGTAGTACACAACACTTCTTTTATTTCCATATATAACAAATTTGTAGCTGACATCATGTGCTTAATTTTGGTAAACCTTGCCTCTACATTCTCCCTTCTAGATGTCCTAGGGAAATACTATATTTCATGACTTAGCATATGAAAAAAAGAATATCTTCTCTCTTCCATAAAGCTTTAGTGTAAACAATTAATTGAAAGTCATTGGCAGAAGTGTTTTAATTAATCTTCTATTAATATTTTTGTATAATGTCATCATTAAATTTGAGAAAAGTAATAAAATAAACTGCCTAATGCAAGAGTTTGTTTTAAAATAACTTTTCAGGAAAGTAATTATTTTTCTTTTTGCAATGCTTTTATGTATTTAACAAATTCTAAACTAATTTTTGTAAAATGTTAATTATCTGTTCTCTCAATTATTTTACCCTTCTACAATAATTGGTAACTAACTGTATGAAGAATCACTAAAGGAAAAAAAAACCCACAATAAGAAGTAAGCTACTCTATATTCAAATTTTGGGTTTTATGGTGTATTGAGTCACTGTTAAGACTATCTGTGTGGCAAAATTTCCAATTGTAAGGAATAGAATTATCTGGAGTCCAAAAAAAATATTTGTAACATTTTTAATTTTTATAATTAAATATTTAAATGTAACATGTAATTTTAAGAATGTTTCGTCATCAGAATAATATTGTTACATACATTATGCTATTATAATAATAGCTGTAAATAATTTATTTTCATTACCTTGTATATTAGATAACGGATGGAAGCATTGCATATTTGAAGCTACTCTGTTTATTATTCATTGTTAAAATATGCTTTTATATTATGACATCATGCAAGTCATTAACAGCTAAATACAAATTATCAGTCATATTGGGAGGATGTAATAAAAACAAGTTATAATTTATTAGTTGGAGGGACATAATGGGCCAATACTGCCATAGTAATCAAATATTGTAATTATTTCAAATTGTGTAATTATTTAACTTTTATGAAAAATATATCAAGATTAAATAGTAGACAAAAAATTTCCAGTTCAACAAAATAAAGGAAAGATCAAAATTCAAATAGAATGTAGATGAAAAATGGATATCTTTAAAGTGATCAAGAGTTTAAAAAAAATATTTAGTTGTGGAACGGAATAAAGATGATAAACAAATCATTGTTAAGGAAATAATAATGTAAAATATTAAAGTTATTGCAGTATAATTTTACTTATAATGTACCTTTGTATTGTTTGTTAAAACCTTATTTAATGCAGTGCCCTGTTAACATAATTCAGAATTGTTCTGTGATATTTTATCATATAAATTTTTTTTTCTCTTCTAAATTTAGCATGGAAAAGAAAGAATGGATATCAAACGTTCAAAACTGAGAAGAGTAAGTCATCAACATTTCATATTCTGTATTCTTAAATTTGCTGGTCTTATGATAAATGCAATATAATATTGATAAATTGGTTCTTTTATTGTAAAATTGGTATTAATAATACTGAAATGAAGCTTAATTATTCTTTTTTATTTGATTCAGAAATATAGTATTCCTTTTTTTAACTCATCAAAATGAAATATTTCAATACATTCAATCATAATAGATCATAAATTTTAATTGTTGATTGATATTGTGATTATTTTATTTCTCCATATTTTTAAGATTGCCAAATTTTTGTTTATCTTTATATTATAAAGATAGTTCTTTACTGGTTTGCTACTTATTGGGAACCAGCTATGTATTTAGGCAAAGTTATATTTAAAATTTTTCGAGTAAAATTTGTTTGCTGTAAAAGTATATTGTTGTACTGCTTTTTTATTACTTTGTTGCTATGTGTGTATTTAAATTCTCAGATTCTAAATGCTTTTTTTTTAATTTAAAGAGAAATTTCGATTTCTCAGACACATGAAGGTTTTACAGTCGTACAAGAGTATTCTTATGTGTTATTTTTAACATTGCCATTCTAAAATGATGTTGTGTTATGATTTATGACACTCAAAAGTCTTCTGACAGCTACAGCAAATTAAACTGAGTGAATATCTCTTGCTTTTTTAGTAGCGCCAACTAAGGCCAAGAATACGACTTCGGGACTTCATGCATAACATTCACAACTCCTTTTCTGCATGGGGGCACATTCACATACCAACTAAATAGAATACGGAACAACCTTGCTTGAATTGGGACTCAAACCCGGGGAAAATGTTCTACCCTTTTAATCTTCTGTTCTGTTCTATATGACTTAAAATAAAATTTATTCCTTTGTAAAAATATACAGTAATATGATATTTTCATTATACAGTAATATGATATTTTCATGAAACTTCTTGACATCTATGTTTAATAATATAAATATGCACTCCTAGGGGGATTTAGGTTTATTTGTATTTTGAAGGAATACTTTACAATTGATTTCTAATGTTTTGTTTGGATTAGTTTGGCCGAATCCAAAAAAATAATTAATTTTTACTCATACAGTTTCACTTTTATTTGGGATAATTCAAAAGAAAAGAATAACAGTAGTTTTTATAATTTATCTGTTTTGTTGGCATATGCATTTGGTTACATCTTCTAAAAGTTGATACGATTGGCAGGAAGCCAAACTATTTACTCTTATTTTTTTCTGCTGTATTTTACTCTCCGATATACTGTAAAAGAATTGTGCCTGTGAATGTGGGACTAAAAAGGGGAGAATCACAGAAATTTGAGTCATGCTGATACAGATCAACTAATAGAAACTTCTGACAGCGAGCAGCAAAGAAGTATTAGAGTATGATAATCATACAAGTGATGATACTGAGAGTTAAAGTTTTGACAACGATTTTGATACCAATATTCAACAAATGAACTATAAAGGAAGTATTCAGTTCAAGAATCAGGAAATAAAATGCGAGTTGAATCCGCATCCTCAGTCTTTTCTAGGGACAGCTGCTGATATTATAAAAACTACTCCAGGGAGTCACAAAATATGCTACAGCAAGGATAAAACTTGTAAAAAGTGCATTTGAGGTAGAATTCAATTCTACTATTGAAAATGAAATCATATAAATGACTAATAAGGAAGAAGAAATAGTTTAGGGAAAAAAGGAAAAATATTGAAAATAAAACTTTTCAAGCATATATTGGATTATTATTATTAGTTGGTGTTTATGGGGAATCAACAAAAAGTTTATAGGATTAAGAAACACAGAAATATATTTTGTGCAACAATGTCTTTCAAAACATTTAGAACCATATCAAGAGTTGTTTGTTTTGATAATAAATCTATTTATCAAGAAAAAAGAAATTTGAATAAATTAGCTGCAGTAAGAAATCTGGGAAAAGCGGTTAGAAATTCGACCAAAATTATACAATCCAAATGAAAATATTACTGTGGATAAATAATTAGTAGGATTTCATGGCCAGTGTTCTTTCAAACAGTGTATACCAAATAAGTTATCTAAATATGGGGTCAAAATATGTACTCTGTGTGACATTAAAATTTCATTACACTTAATAACACAAATTTACTCTGGAAAAAAACCAGAGTCAAAGCCAGGGAATGCAAGTAGTGAGTGATCTCACCTACTTAGGACAAAATATTTAATGTTTTTTTTTCAGCCCTTGCAACTTGGGACAACTTCTTTTTAAACGGAAAATGACTATGTTTGGCAAAGTTAGAAAGAAAAAAAATAAATTGGAACTTCCGAAACAATTGGCAAACAAAGAAGTTCACAGCTCATTATTTTATTTTACAGAAAAAATAACAGTTGTAAACTAAGTCCTGAAAAAGAGATAGAAAGTTATTCTTATGAGCACTTTGCATTATGACAAAGAACTTAGCAACAGACCTAACAGAAAAGGAATTAATGATTTTGAATTACAATTTAACTATAAGGGCTGTGTATGCTCTTTGTCAACTTTAAAACACATACACTTGTAAAAGAAATCAAGGTGCTCACCCATGATAGCATTCTATACCATATTTGATATTTCTGCATACAATGCATGCCTTTTATGGATTTCATACATTTAGTTGATTATGGCTACTTTTTAGAAGAACTGGACTCATTTTTCCACACATTGAAACAAGGCCATATCTCCTGAGAAATGAGAACTCAATAAAAGCTGTGAAATAAATATAGAGAAAATTAGAAAACATATTGTTCTGATCTGCTGAGAATACTTCATTGTCTTTCAAACATGCAAGGTGCAAGCTTTGTCCGTCAAGCAATGACAGCAAAACTAATATGTTAGTCTGCAATTGCAAGAATCACATTTGCAAATCACATGTAAAATGTTATTGTTGAAATTGCAAATAAAAGGAGGCTCAATTTAGGATATTTTTCTGTTATTTTTATAGATGCTTTATAATGCGAGTTTCAAATTCCGATATTTTTTTATATTTTTATAATTGTTTTATATTATTACATCTATTTTTAAACTTATATTACTATTGCTTAAACCGTTTCTTAAATGACATTGGCCAGTTTCTTCAAGAAAGATTACTTTTCTGAGTTGGGTCATATTGACTCAAATGAAGTTAACTTGAACAGAACATTAGGGTTAAAATTATTTTCTGTAATGTTGTTTAATTACATAATTTTCTTCATGCATTTTTTTTTGCATGGATTACAGAGATCAGTTTCATCTGAGAAATATGTGTATTTAAGAAATTTGTCTCTTTAAATAAAAAATGATTTTTTTTAGAACAAGAATAAAGAAAGTACAAGTACAGCTGATGAAGAAGCTCAAGATGCCTGGCAATATAGCACTGAATGGTGTGAGGAAAATTTTGAAGCTGCTGTAACCAATCAGTATACATCTGAAGTGCAACAGTTAGCTCGAATGATGAGCCCTTTGGTATATAATGCATCTTTTTAAAATATCAAACTATTTTTAATTTTATTTAAAGTAAATTTTATTCATTTTTTTAAATATACGAAATTTGTTTTGTATTCTAGGGATTTGAAAAACAGTTCTTTGAACAACTTCAAAATAAGCAATGTCATGTATTGGATGATGGAAAAAGGAAACAGCTGGTCTGTCTCTATGATTTACCTAGAAATCAACCTGTAATAGAATATAAAGGGAAGTTTCTTTTATCTTCTCAGTTTCATGATATTCATCCTCTCTATAATAAAAGGTAAATATTTTACAAATACTTGGCACATATATGTATAATCACTTACTGATCTGACTGAGAAATTGGAAAAATTCTATAGTGTAAAATCTGAATTTTAAAATGTTCCTTTTTTTTAGGTTATATCCTTATGTTTTGTTTTATAAGATAGATGAAACTGAGATTTGTGTTGATGCTTCAATATATGGTAATGATGCAAGGTTTGTGAGGAAATCATGTAAACCTAATGCAGAAGTAAGTTCAAGTAATTTAGTTAAAATTTTGAATTCAAATTTTATTGCTGAAATTTTTTACATATTTCAGGTTTTTTTTATTGTATGGATTTTCGAATTGTTTGTCATTCTGAACAATCTATAAAATACATGCAAAATTAAATATTTTTTCCAGTATGAGTTGTTTACGATGATGTCAATTTTGATTTATAATAATAAAATGCATGTTATTTAATTAGTTATATAATAAGTTGAACAATCAAGTGCCAATTGTAAAGCAGGTATAAATAAATGCTACTGCTTGATGCTGTTTTTTTTTTTCCATATCAGAACATGATGTTGTTTCTGGATGAGGTTTTTGGCGCTAACAAGAATAAGGCGAAAAATAAAAATTTTATGATCTGCACAAGCATCTCAAAAAGTCAACTTTTAATAATGTGTTGCCATTGCATATACAGAAGCTCTGATTTTTTTTTAAAAAAAGTTAATTACTACAGCAAATAAAATGCTTAGAGTCTAGAAAAATTGAACATGTGATTATATGAAATGAAATAAATAGGAAATGTGATATTTTTTCAAGCACTGAATACAAGACAAAGTTTTTTTGATCATTTGTAATACTTAAGTTACTAATTCTATGAAACAATTAAAATGAATTAAAATATAATTTAACTTTCATTAGCATGTGGTGCTTGGCTGTTCAAGAAATTATATTCTAACATGATACATTGAAATATGTATAGATTTTATTTTAATTGTTATTTTTTAAAAAAATCTCTTGGTCATACTACTAGTGTATTACTAGTTCCCTAAATTCTGTAATTGTCTTATATGTATAGATATTTATGGTATTTTACAAAAATTTAAATGAAAATAATCACATATTACATGAAAATGGTACCTGGGTTCTCTTCATTATTTCTAGTCAAGTTTTAAGTTTGATTAAATAAGTAGATAAGTAGTTATCTAATCTGAAAATCTTGCTTCCTTTACATTTATAATATCAAAGTAGATGAAATGCAGCTATAAATGATTTTTTTTTTTGTGCAAGAAATCCTTGCAGTTCTTGCTTGTATCAAACTTTATTCCCTTCTAACTTTATTTCCAGAATGTTCATTTTAACTTTTTAATTCTAATTTTAATTTTGTGGTCAGTTTTCAGCATATTTTCATGTCTTTATGAATGGGTATGAATAGGTGTAATCACCAAATTATTTCAATACACCTAGTGAAGGAAGATTCTCAAAGAAAAATTTTACAGTTCTCATAAAATTGTACATATTAATTTATAAAAAGTACTTTTGCATAGAAATGTTAACAAGTTTTAAATATGGACCAATATATTTTCTATTGTGATTTAAAAATACTAGTTAAAATTACTTGATATTTGATTATAATAATATAGCTAGAGCATTTTATTATGATTAATAGCACTAACACTATTATTGATGCTAAATTAAAAAATATATGAAAAATAAATAATTACAATTAATATTCTTAAATATTTTATATAAATTTTAATAGTTAATACTTCAAAGTTGAATGAAAAATCATAAAATAGAGATCAGTATTGAAATTGACATTACACAATTTATATTTTTTGACTGTACCTCATAAAAAATTGTTTTAATAATTTTTCTCTTATTTTTTAATCATCTGTTTTTATCACAATTAATTTGATATTTTGATAATGTCGATTGAAAAAATTCATGGATTTTTTAATCATCTGTTTTTATCACAATTAATTTGATATTTTGATAATGTCGATTGAAAAAATTCATGGATCCATCATTTGTAAATTGAAATATTTTCCCCTTCCAAAACAGATAAGCAGTATTGTAGCCATTACTAAACAAATGAAACTGAGAGAAATAAAACTTTAGCTAAAATGGCATCTTATATCAAATGAGACTGTAAACTACAACTGCCACTTTAAACTGAGCATATGTTTCCTTTACAATAGTAAATACATGTTTCTGTTTATGTGTTAAAACTGGATTCTACCCGCGACTTCGTACATGTGGAAATTTTGATGTGTATATTTGAGAACTGACAGTTTAATCATAATGTAAAATGTTAGCAAACTGTTATGCATGAAACATGAATTTTAAACATGAGTAGGGTAATGAATGCAGATTAGAAATTTTTAATTTCAATTAATCTGTTTTATTTTTATTCAAAAGTACTTCTGAAGGAATCAAAAGATCTATTAAATAACCATGATTAATTTTAAATGTATCAAACTCTACGAAAATAAACACAATTGTTTAAAATAAGCAGGAGGAAAAAAGTTACTTAAAAACTACGTACTTTAAACCTATGTACCTATATACTAAAATAAGGGTATTTTTCCGCTTTCCGAGCACAAACGAACAATCGCCAAACAATGTGAGAAAATTTGGCAGAATTAGAAATTATTTGCTAATGGAAATATACCACTATAAGCATATATGAAAAATATATAACTAACACAAATACAATTTAACTACAAAAACACTCAACGGAACAGTTTTGATATACAGTCATTTTCGCCAAAAAATTATTCACCAAATTTTAGTGAAGTGGCCAAATGTGGCTTGCATTGATTGTTGCATTGATCACGTTACCTATTTATTTTATTTCGTATAATCGCATGCTCAAAATGACATTTTTCTTTGTGTCATTTGCTGTAGTCATTAACAATTTTTTAAAATCAGAGCTTTTGTAAGTGCAAAGGCAACACATTAAAAGCTGATGTTTTTGAAACGCTTGTATAGTAAAATTTTTATTAATTGCCTACGGATTTATATTGATGGCAAAAACCTCCTCCGAAAAACAGCATCATGTTTTCTAACAAGATAAAAATTAAAATAAGTCTTGTTAAATCCTGTAATTAAAATAAGTCTTGTTAAGTCCTTAAGAGTTGGCATGAAATTGTCATGAAGTATATTTGTTGCCTCAAAGGAAATCATTTGGAAATGATTATTATATTTTTGTAAGGAAGTGTATGGAATCTGTTCCAGTTTCTGAAACCAATGAGTACATGGCTCTGATAGCGGAACGAATGGCTCTAATTTCACTCTGCCATTTGTGCAACATAATCCATTTGCTTCATTCTGGTATTTTAATGCCTTACAATGTTGGCAAACTGAAGTTCATTGATCCAATAGCAACTCATTGGTAGGAGCTCTAGTCAATTGAAACAACAAAGCTGATTGTCGTTTGTGAAATATTGAAAGTAGCTTGAACACAATGGATTGCACATGACTCTAATTCTTTCAATTTCATTTCGTTCTTGAAGTTGCTGTGCTGTCCAAGTAGATTGAAAATTAGCTTGGTTTGTAGCATTTCAAGTTCTATGACCCAAATTGCTACGACTGCGACCAAAATCTTATAGGTGGCATTAAACTTTTTTTTTTGTTTGAGGAAAACAAAAACTTAAAAGCTGCTAGGAAAATGCTGCGGACAGAGGAAATAATGATGACATACACACATCCTTCTTTTCTTTCTTTCCTTTTTTTCTTCATTGCTTTTCTTTCTACAACCCTTTTTCCCTTTGTTATCCTTTTTTTTCCCTTCTCTGCCAAGACTTTATTTTGAGCAGGCACAGATTAAATATTTATACAGACTAAACACTAAGAAAATAAGAATCATTTAATACATAAATCCTTTCAAGAATAAAATAAACACATTAAGTGCTCTTCATGCTGTATTTATACATAAAAACGAATTTTTATCTTTAAGAACAACAACAAAAAAACAACTTTATTTCAGGACACAAATAATAGAAACAGTAAAATCTGAAACACAATCAAATAATATTGAACAAAATGATATTCATGTCTTTTTGGAAGAATGTTTTTAATCAGTATAATCAGCTGCATAAAAGCAACTATTTTCTTTCTTTTTTAAACTTCCCGTTTTCTATAAATGAAAAGCAACTGAATTTGCATATTTCTTTCTAAACAAATAATTTATTACTTCCTGCTATCTCACTCATTAGGTGTGTGGGGGGGAAGGAAATGAAGATTTTTTTGCGGGAAGAAAGAAAAATGTCATTTTATCTATTTCCTCGCAGTTTTTTCATTTTATTCTCTCCATAAAGGCCATCCTCGTGTCTTAGTTAAAATATTTTTTTTTTAATTAGCCAAATCGGTCAAGCTGTTCTCTAGTTTTGTGCTTAGTAACGCATTTCATGATTCATTTTTGACATCTAATAGAAATAACTTTGTTCCAAAAGCTTGACGCAAAGGTACAGTGTTTGTTCCTGAGGAAATACCATTGTAAATGCGTATTTGTAAAGTTTGACCGGAGGGGAATTCAACCTCTTAGTAAAAGTGCATTGTTTACATAGGAGTGAAATAAAAAAATATTCTTATATTGGAAAAATTATCAATTTTGATTTGTATTTGCATTAATGGACATCCATTATTTTTTTAGATTCGGCATATGGTATATAATGGAAACTTGCATTTGTACTTGCAGTCTACTAAAGTAATTTTTAGTGAAGATGAAGTTACTGTTCCTGTTACTCTTAATGATTGTGATAGGTTAGTTCAGTTGTTTACATGTTTTTGAAAATCTCAAAATTGAATGTGCATATATGTAATTGTAAATTATCCATTTTTTAAAAGAAATTTCAATTGTATGAATTCAAACTTAATTTTAATTTCTGAATTGTGCATTTTCATTTCCTACATTTACCTATCTACATTCATGTGAAATAGATTTCATTACACTTAAAATTCAGGCAAATGATATCTGCTTCTAATTTCATAAGCATTTAATACATTTTCACAGCCTTCTCTCTCTCCCTCTTTCAGCTCTTTTTGCCACCTTAATTAGGTTTTATCAACTTACTGTCCATGAATTTAACAACAACATCAAAAGAATTCTTAAGAACCATGATAAGGATAAAGAAACCCATTTAAAGAATTTGCATCCTTCTGCTTTTCCAGAAATAAATAATATACTTGTGCTTTTAAAATTGTGTCTATTTTGATAGTTTCTTTTCAGATATATAAGTACAACTTTTTAGATGTGAAGGTATACCCATTTACATATTTTGTGATGTTAAATTTCTGTAATTTAATTATCTAATGATTTATGTGATAAATGAAACTTATTAGTCTCAAAGTTTTTTATTGAAAAACTTTTGAAGGCATGATAAGCTAGAATACATTCCTGTGTATTCTTTCTGAATTAAGTATTAATGCTCTTAGTGTGTAATTAAGAGGATTTCGCATTAAAAATCCATTCCCCATCCTTCTTTTAGCCTAAAAGATATAGAATGTGCATGTGGTTCTGATGAATGCCTTTTGAAGCCAAAAAAGAAGAATGGTACTATTGAAATCATGTAAGCAAATCTTATTATATGTTATAGTATAATACTTAAATCAAACTCTCATATCAAATATTTGATAGATTTTTTAAAAATTTAGTTATAATTGAAACCTTTTTTTTTTGATTTTTAGTCATGAGAAACGAAGAAGAAGCAGACGAACCACAATTTCAGCAGATGATGAAAGCAGCCAGTCTTTAGTTATTGCTGCTCAAACAGAGAAAAATAAGACTTCACAAACAAAGAATTCAACTCCTGATCTTCAGGTGAATATTTTTCTCTTTCAAATGAATTTCCATGTTTATTATATTGTAACTCTCCTGTTAATATCGTTGAATGCAATTTATAATTCCAATTACCTTGCTTTATTGTATAGTATCCTTTTATTTTAATTATATATTGATATTTTTATTTTTTCTAAATTACTTAAAAAGGCTGTAATTATTTTTCCTCTCTGTAGCTTACTTCGGGCCAGAATTGCATGAATGTTGAATGTATAGGCATCATTTTCTCAACATCTATATGCTACTTTCAATGTTTATCTTTCTTACAATCAAGTTTTTTATATATGTGTGTGTGTATTTATGTTCAGCTGTATTTATGTAATTCCAACAGTACCTATTCAGCTTTGCCCATGGTATTGCTTCCAAGAAGAAAAATTAGCTTTAAACTTAAATCTGGCTTCCACCCAATATGACATGGACATGTTACACAATTTCACACAAACATAAAAATATATTTAGAGATTATCAAAAAATAGCTATAAGGTAATTTTTTATAGCTTCACATTCAGAAATATTTAGACTGTTACACCGGTAAAAATATAATTACCTGTGTTTTGGCTTATCATTTCAAAGTGCGATTTCCTTGAAACTTGAAAGATGTAAGGTATTGGGATTTATAGCTACAATAGATGTTATCCTCGTGATTTCCTTCTTTTCGGTATTATGAGATTTGAATTGCTGTTTAAAATCAGATGTAAACAAAGAAATGGAATACATATGCATACCACAGCTTTTGCTATTTGTTCATATGCAATTTGGCAGGAACAGTTATTATCACAATTATAAAACTAATGTTTTTATTTTGATATGATTTTAATATATTAAAACATTTCCCAATAAATGCTCTACAAAAAGGTATAAACATCTCCAAAATCCGTTAACTATTTTTCCGACTTTTTGTGGTTTCTACACAGATGCTTTCAGGAGACTTCATTTTATACTATGTATAGATTTATATCAAATTTTGAATCCTATTAATTTAAATTAACTGTTTTCTGTGAAAATATTTTTATTATTCATTATTTCTATGTAACCTTTCTAATGTATTTTAGAGGGGAAAAAATTACCATTTGTTTTTGAAAATTAATCATTGCATGTTTGAGATTTAAAAAAAAATAATAATAAAATTTGATGCTTTGAATTAAAAGGTTAATTTGGAATCTCAAATTCTGTTCAGTTTGAATAAACTGTTTTACTTAATCTGAAAGTAGATCTTGAATTTATCATTTCATTAATCCTAAGATATATTATTATTATTATTTATGTGGTTGCTCCAGATATTATGTTTAATTACTGGACTTTTTGTTTTATACGAAGGTAATTTCGTTGTTTGGAACTAAATTTCATACTGAACGGTCTCGCTTGAAAGTTTTCAAGAGTGAAGAACCATGTAAAAGTTACTTGTGTATCAATATATGTATTGTGTAATACATTACTGACAGTGTATTATTTTTTGGCAGAGTAAATCAATTTTAAGAAATGGATATCGAGTAATGATATGTTAAGCTCAAATGATATATTTTCCTATATAATCTACTACCTTTTACCCGTTACTTCGTACACTTTGAAATTTAGATGTGTATGTTTCAGAACTGACAGTCTAATCACAATGTAAAATGTTAGCAAACCGTATGCATGAGACGTGAATTTTATTCACGAGTTGGGGTGACGAATGTAGATTAGAAATTTTTAATTTAAAATAATCTGTTTTATTTTTATTCTAAAGTATTTCTGTAGGAATCCAAAGATCTATTAAATAACCATGATTAATTTTAAATGTATGAAACACTACGAAAATAAACATAATTGTTTGAAATAACCAGTTGAAAACATGTTATATCTAACCTCATTAGCATGAGGGGAAAAATTACTTAAAAACTATGTACTTAAAACCTATATACTTAAATAAGGGTACTTTTCCATTTGCGGGCGCAAATAAGCAATCGCCAAAGAAATTTGAGAAAATTTGGCAGAATTAGAAATTATTTGCTAATGGAAATACACCACTATAAGCATGTATGAAAAATATATAGCTAACACAAATATAATTTAATGACAAAAGCGCACAACAGAACGGCTTTTGATGTACAGTCATTTTCACCAAAAAAATATTAGTCACTAAATTTCAGTGAAAAATCAATAAATGTGCAATAATATGGAATGTACTAAAAAAAAAATCTAATTGAAAATAATGAAAGTAGGCAAAAGGGATATGTACAGGAGGGAAAAAATCAAGAGAAAGGAACAGAAAAGACTGAATTATTTAACACAAGAACAGCGTAAGAAAAAAACAGAATACATCTCTTTTTATTAGTTTAACTACTACAGACCAATGCTTTTCTTATTAAAAAATAGGAAAGAATATTGACTCGGTTCAACTAATTTTTCTTTTGGGCAGAAAACAATTTAATAATTTCTATGAAAAACAGCTGAACTTTTTCGGTGATGTAAACTTCTTTATGCTGGAAATTCACTAAAAGAATAATAAATCGCAAAGAATTCCATTAGAATAATTAAATAAAAAAATTTTATTAATAAGATGATTATAATTTAATTTTCATAATAAATGATTTTTATTAAAATAAATATTTATTTTTATTAAAATCTTTTCATTTGAATAAATAGTTACTTGAAGTAAAACAAAATAGCAATGCACATGCATGAATTTTCTACATGATACTATACATAATAGAAATTTTTAATTTCCATTATTGTGTATTTTTTAAATTCAAAAATACTTCATAATGTATCTGAAAGATCGATTAATTAACAATGTTTTGGTTTTCATGCATCAAACAATAAGAAAATACAGATTCGTTTGAAATAATTGATCGGAACTATGTTTAGCCTAATCCCATTCGAGTTTGAAAAAAAAAATCAATGTCTTTCTCATTTAGTGGTGGAGAAGATATTTTGCAGGAAAGTTAGTTTTTAATTAATAAATAAAATAACCACTCAGTTAACCGGATTAAATATTAACTATGTTCTCTTGCAGACTATAATCTATGTGCTAAATTTCATCCAATTTCGTTCAGCTGCTCTGGCGTGATTGACTTACGTCATCCATCCATCCAAATTTTCACATTTATAATAGTAGTATAATTTATATGGCTGTGCCATATACAGTCGCTCAAAAAATTGAGAGTACACCTTACTTTTACTTGATAAATCTGAATTTCAATATAAATAACACATTAAATAGATGTCGTTTAAACATATATATTTTTTAACTGATCAAAAAGTTTAATTTTTAAAAAAATAAAGAATGAACCAAAACCCGTCTAAACTAAAAAATATCAGAAGCATTTTAAATAAGCATACACCGATTTCTGCTTCAAAAAATTGAGAATTCACCAACAAATTTTTGGAAAATTGTGCAAAGAAAGGAAGTGTCGAATGTTTAATTTCATATCTTTTGTCTTTTATAAACACTCACATACTGATTCGACAAATTTTTGGTGGTATTGGAAGATATTTAGTGCTTTCTTGGAACAATTGTTTTAAGTAGGATATGTTTCTAATTTTGTGTTTTTAAACCTTTATTTTTTTTATTTATTGGCATTAATGGCATGTATATAATTTAATGGCATTGATATCAGGATACTTTGGTAGTGTGTCTAAATGCTGTTTGCAATGATAAACCACCATTATTTTAGCATTACTTGCATTCTTTTGGGGGTCATTGTTCTTTTGGAAAATGAAATTTCCACCTAAAACCAAATTTTTAGCATTTTCCTTATGTTTACTACAAAATATATTTAAGTTAACCATATGGTTCCATGAATAAGAAATAAATTTTCTATCTCGGATAAAACCATACCACCCTAAATCATGATAGTCATTGCGATGTTTAACTGTAAAGCGTAATTTTTTAAAATACAAAACAGTATTAGGCTTCCTCCATATGTTGTAATGGCTGCCACTGCTAAAAGTGAATTTTCTTTCATCATTAAGTATAACATTCTTCCAAAAGTTATTGGTCTTTAATTGATTATTTTTTGAAAATTTCAAACACTTTTTCTGAATTTGCAATCTGATGAATGGTTTCTCTCTAACAATTTGACTTTAATATCCATTTTATCTAATGACATTTTGTACAGTTTCAGCACTTACATTTCTGAACTATGATTTGAGAAATTTTTGCAGCAAGTTGGATGAACCATATGGTCATAGCAATCTGAAGGGAAGTGCAAAAAATTTGGTTTTAGGTGGAAATTTCATTTCCCAGCAGGGCGATGACCCCCAAAGAGAACGAGCGTAACACTAAAATATTTGTGTTTTCTCTTTGAAAACAGCATTTAAATATGCTACCACAATACCCTGATATTGATGACATTGAATATCTGTGGGCCACATTCAAAACAGTTGTTTGCAACACAAAATTAGATAAAAATCTTATCTAAAACATTTGTTACAAGAAGAATATGTAAAATATCTTCAAATACCACCAAAAGTTTGCCAATCAGTACCACAGCGTTTAAAAGTCATTATAAAAGCCAACAGACATGCAATTAAATATTAGAACTGTCTTTCTTTGCTTGATATTTTAAAAATTTCGTTCCTGTACTCTCAATTTTTTTTTTAAAATTCAAAAATCTGCTAATATTTATTTAAAATTCTTCTGATATTTTTCAATTTTGAGGTTTTTTGTTTTCTTTATATTTACTTTAAATTAATCCATTTGTTATGTGTAAAAATAAAAATATGCGTGGACTTCTAGTTAATGTGTTATTTATCTTGGAAGTCGGGTTTATCAAGTAAAAGTAAAATGTACTCTCAATTTTTTGAGCGACTATATACATCAAGAGAAAGAATTTTAAAAAAGAAAGTGACTCCTTAAAATATGTGAAGTATTAATTAGTCAAAAGCCAATGAACTAAAAAGATCTTACGTTTGGGATAGTTTAGGCAAAAATAAACTAGTAGAGATTGGATATTTAATTTTGTTAACCTTTATAACTTTTTATTTTGTTGTAAATATTTGTTTGTTAGATAAAAATATTATTGAAGGTAAAATGTATCAATTAGATATTTTTCAAATGCAGTTGCAGATTGATCAGTTCAATAAATTTTGCTATATTTTACTTCAATGTTCTAACATCATAGCTTTGTTTTTTTCAAACCTATCATTTAATGGAAATATATATGTATTTTAATAAACACCATATATATATATATATATATATATATATATATATATAT
>JAOUZG010003783.1:435738-509025 GCA_026289955.1 Argiope argentata
ATATATATATATATATATATATATATATATATATATATATATATATGCAGCACTTGTGGTTTATAAATGGTGTTTATTAAAATATCAAGTAATTGTAATGCCTTTAATAATTAGGTCCTTTTGAACTACTGATATTATTTTAAAAAATATTTATTTATATTTTGGAAGTGCGCTTAGCATGCTGTTATTTAAAACATGAAATTGCAAGAAAATATTTTAATATCAACTTTTTTAATGTTGATTTTTATTTTATGGAATTTCAGCATTGCATATTTCATTAAAGCCATAAATTAAAATATTTCATTAAAGCCATTTATTATTCACAGGTGAATGCTAAGGCCCAGATTATTCCAACAGAATCCAATGATCAGGCAGTTGATTTGAAATTAGCGTCTTCAGATCATGAAACAGAAGAACATACTAATGAGATTAAAAAGAAAATGGCAAGTTAATTATACAAATATTATTAATTATTAGTAATTAAATTTTGAACTATTAATGTTAATAATAAATATTTAATCCTTAAAATATTGAATCTCAAATCATAGATTATAATAGAAAATATACTATTTTAAGTGTATCTTTTTGAACATATTTTTCTAATTTTAGTGATTTTTGAATTTAACTTTCAAAAATCACTATTTTGAAATTTAAATAAATCTTATTTTTTTATCTAATAATATATAATTTTAGGCCTAATAATATGAAGGCCTAAAATTTTTAAATTTTTGTAGACTTTTTTGCCTACACATTATCAACATCAAGTTTGGTTCGTATTTATGCTTTTGAAAATATATTTTTTATTTGCATTGATCTTATTTCTTCGCCCAACTGCATAATTTTAGACAAGAGAAGAAAGAAAATTGGCCCAAATCATGCAAACTTTTTATAAAATGGAAAAGGCTGAGAAAAGGAAGCAGCAGAAAGAGGCTCAAGAGCGTCAGAAGATTCCTCCAAAGTCGGAAGAACCAGTCGAGAAAAATGAGCCTGTTGCAGCTGTTCCAAAGGAAGAAGAAAAGACTTCATCTACATCTGCTGTAGAGGAACAGTGTGAAGAAGAAGTTAAAATAGAATCCAAAACTCCTCTGGCAACCACCAAACCTAAGAAAGGGTTTGTATATTTATGATCTTTTTCAATTTATTAGTTTTTAAGACAGCTCAAAAATTTTCGAACTCAAACCCTGCACCCTATTTTTCTGATTGAAGTTAAAAAGACCAAAAATAGCCCAAATATCTACAACATCAAGTCCATAGCATACATCCGAGTCTACATTGAATCTTATAGAAGACCAAATAAAGCTACCATGTGCTACAACTGTGCTGGTTTTTATCACAGCGCGCGGAACTGCAAATGCAGGCCGCGCTGTATAAAATGCAACGAGAGTCATCCCACCCAACAATGCCCGATCAAAGAAAAAATCCCGGATCCCGTCTGCATAAATTGCAAGGAAATAGGACATCTAGCCTCCTGGAAAGGGTGCAGAAATTATCCATCTACCATAAGACCCACAACCCAAAGAAAATCCTTTGCTGAAGCACTTAAAGAAGTTCCCAAATCTCCGATCCCCAGCAATAGCCAGGAAAACATCCAAGACAAACACCGCCACCCAAAAATGCCTACTCCCCCTGAAAATACTGGAAAAATTGAAATGAATGAATTTAAAGAAATAATTGAAGCCCTAAGAGAACTAAAAGCACTACTGAAAGAATTCCCCGAAATAATCAACGCAGCAAGAAATCTTCGTAAAACTACTGATAAAGAAGAAAGAAAACTGATCCTGATCAACGCTCTAATAGCTTAACTTCCCAGACTCAACTTCCCCCCATTTCCCGTTTTCCTGATTGGCTAACAACGATCAAAGACAAATCCCAACTCTGCCGACAGCTCTGAAGCAAAAATAGACCAAGTCTCCATCCACGACTACTTCTCTCTGATTGGCTCCGACACTTTACCTCCTCTCCACCACCCCTCTCGAGGGGCCCAGACCTTCTGCTCTTCACCAGCGACTTCAGTCGCTCCCTCTGCTCTCAGAGGTGAAGCTTCTCCATGTGTTCTACAAGTCCCTGGCAGTCAACAAGAGCCATGTTTATCTTTCTTCTATTTACCACCACGACAGGAGATAGCTTCTGATTGAAGCGGGCTCTCCTTTAACTGCACCAGTCTTTATTAGTTTTTAAGAAATGTTTTAGAATTATTCTTAGTTATTATATAAATATTTTTTTAATACAAGTATGATTATATCGAAAAGATAATAATACAAGATGATATATCCAAAGATAATAATACAAGATGATATATCCAAACATAAAAGTACAAGATATCTAATTTTATGAATACATTAAATAAGCATCTAGATATTTTTAAAATTGTCATACTATTATTTTTATAACTGTAAAGGTATTAAAAGTATATGATCATGCAGATTCTATTAACTGTTGATTCTGATTGACATAGTTAAGTCGAATAGATTCTAATAAATGTAGTTAGGGCATTTCAGACATTTTTATTTGATAAGAATTATATTAAGTAAAATATTCATGTAGTTAAATTAAATGGAAGAATGAAGGAACTTCAAAAAAATGTGTGTGAAATATTAATAAGTTATTTAAGAAGAAACTACATATATATATTTAATAATTTTAAATTATTTGAACTATCTTTTTATTTATTGTTGCTTAGCAATAAAAATTTCTTTATGAATGCAAATGTTTACATATTGCCTCTCCCTCTCAATATATATTTCCTTTGCTTCTATATAAAAATTATTATAAACAACTCATACTTTTATATCTCTTAGTTATCTAAAGAATTTCTTAAAATAAGTATTTTTAAAAAGAGGTATTAAATAAAACTGTTTAGATTGCTTATACAAATTTACTTTATTTCAGTGAAATGGTATATTCATTAGGTTGTTTATATAAATATCTTGCAGGAAGCGTAGAAGGGGTTCTGGGACACCATCTAGACGTCGAACAAGGACTAATAGTGGAGGATCTGATATCCTTCGTTTGGTACAAGAAGAGCTACCAAAGGCTCCTGAGGAGCCATCTCCAGTGCCACCTACAACTTCAGCTTCTGTTGCCACTCCTGCTTCTGTTACTACCACAAATGAGACACCTATTCAGTCAGATTGTGCAACAACAAATATTAATCCTCCATTTGTGACGGATGTTGTTGAACCTCCTCCTGCAATACTTTCACCAAAACCATCACTTTTGAAAAGAAAAACGGTAAACTTAAGCAAAAGAAGATTATTATTATTATTATTATTGGATATTTACATAATCAAATTAAAATGTTAGTTCTATAATTCATATTATAATGTTTGTGAATTGGAATAAAATAAATTTTAATTGCCAGTTAAAATGTACAATTAGCAATTTGATGCAGTAAAAAATATCAGCAAAATAGTTTTTTTGAAATAAGTTTTTTATTTTGTAACATATTTTCTTAGTTTTTAATATCCGATATACTAACCCTAAATGAATATTTTTATTTTATATTTAAAAAGGTTGTTAGGAATTTGATTTATTTAAATTCTTTTATTTTTTTAGTTCTTTTTTGCAAGATTTAGAAATAATTTACTAAATATAATATAAAAATTTTATTGACCAATAGCCTTGTACATAAAACCATATTTAATCTTTTTTGACCAGAAAAAATATTTGTACATAAGTGTTTTTTCCCCCTAATAGTCTCTGATGAATGTGTGGCTTCTATCTGAACTAACAGACACAAAAGTAAATATACCAATTCCAAAACAACAAAATTCTTCGCCAGCTTGTTACGTCAGATGTACAAAAGATACACCACATTCAGGTGGCATTTCTGCTGCACATCTACGACGAAGTAATTCAAGTGGTTATGTAAAGACTGCAGAAGGTTACAATGGTTCACAAGATCAAGGCTTCACTAAAAAGGTAGTTTGATTATATATCTTCATAAAATTATTTATATTTCGAAAAAGATGTTTCACTATGATTGTGTACTAATTTTGTGTACTTTCCCTGTTAGTCTTTTTCTTTTTATTGTATTTTTACCATTTTTAATTAAGCTTATATCATGTTAATTTAACTTATTGCCAATGCTGCCTTATTATTTTTGAATACTCAATTCTGGAGGGTGATTTAATTTATCAAATGGCATCCGCCCCATTCTTGATATATAGATTTTTCTGAGTGATTTTATTCTCACGTGTATTGTGATATATTTTGTGTATGTAATTAATCTCATGTTAAATCATAACAATATAATATTGAAGATTTAAGTGTTGTTTTGCATTTTAAGCTATTTGTATTTTTTTAGAAAGGTGTGTAACAAAAATTTTTATAGACAAGTCTTCACATATGTTAATATGAAATTTCTGTTTAAAACATTAACAATCCTTTCTAATTAATGCTTCATAATTCTGCTGAAGAATGTTATTGAATTATGCTCTCATAGTTCGGAAGCATTAATTTAAATCATGAAAACTATAGTGCTAATTTATTATATAAAGATAATTCATTGTAAGAAAATTGATTCATTGATAATTTTTTTTGTTACAAATGCTGTGAAGAATAAGGGTGCTGTTCTATTTTAGAAAACAAGAAGTTTCTTTTATTTTGAAATTTGTAAATCAGTTTTCTCTATTGATATTTGTCAGATTTACCAATGAAGTATTGCTATTTTCAGCGATGGTTGAGACAAGCTATGAGTGACAGTGGTAGCTGTGAAGAGCAACATCTTAAAATGGACTCGAGCAGTCTAGAACACTTAGACAGCATTTGCCTTAGCCCTATTTGTCATGGTGATGTTGACAGTCCTGGTACTATTACGGATGGTATAAATATTTATGTAGCTTATTTTTATAAATACTAGCTTTTATCGGCGACTTTGTACACATGGAAATTTTGATTTCTGTATTTGAGAACTGTCAGTCTAATCATAATGTAAAATGTTAGCAAATCGTATGCATAAGACTTGAACTTTAAACACCAGTTGGGGAAACAAATGCAGGTTAGAAATTTTTAATTCCAATTAATCTGCTTTATTTTTATTCAAAAGTACTTCTGAAGGAATCGAAAGATCTATTAAATAACAATGATTAATTTTAAATGTATCCACTATGAAAATAAACAGAATTGCTTGAAATAACCGGTTGAAAATATGTTTCTCATTAGCCTGGGGAAAAAATTACTTAAAAACTGTGTAAGGATACTTTTTCATTTGCAAGGTGCAAACGAACAATCGCCAAAGAAATTTGAGAAAATTTGGCTGAATTCTAAATTATTTGCTGACGGAAATATACCACTATAAGCATATATGAAAAGTATATAGCTAACACAAGTTTAATTTAATTACAATAATACATAAAGGGAACAGCTTTGATTTGCTGTCATTTTCGAAAAAAAAAAGAGTGCTGGAGTCGGCGTTGTTGAGTCTGTTTCAGAGTTTCGTAGCGCATCAAGTAGCCAAATATTTGGCATGCTGTAGTCGTTTCATTTCTGTGTTTCAGTTTATCTAGAAGTAGCCTGTTACTCAGTGTGCTTAATTCTGCTAAATTCCGCTTGAGGATTCGAGTCCCGACTTTTAGCTACTCTCATAGCCAAAGTTTGATTACTCCTTTTTGAAAGATTCGATTTGCGTTTTCCGGGCTATCAAATAATAACAAATTAAAACTATAATTTTTTCCTTCAAAAATATGCTGTGACTTCGCTAGCAGCCAGAGCGGAACATAGTAATTTCGCTAGCTTATTAATTTTAAGGATTCTGAGAACAAAATGAACAGCGTAAGAAAAACAATTGAATACATTTGTTCTTAATAGCGACACTACTACAGAGTGATGCTTTTCTTAAAAATAAAAAAAAAGAGGAAAAAATAAATACACTTACTCCAATAAACTATTTTTTTAAAAAAGCAGAAACAATTTAAGAATTAAAAAAAAAAAACAGCTGAACTTTTCAGTGATGAAAATGTCTTTCTGCCAGGGTAATAAATCACAAAGAATTCCATTAGAATAATAAGGTGATATTAAAATGAACAGTGGAAATAGAAAAATAAAAACAAACAATTCAAAAAGCTGAGGCAGATGTTTTTTTATTATTTTTGAGCAGAAAAGTTAGTTTTTAATTAATAAAAAAATAACCACTCAATTAACCGGAACATAAATTAGCCTATATTCTTCTGTAGACTATAATCTATCTCTGTGCTAAATTTCATCCAATTTCCTTCAGTCGTTCTGGCATGATTGAACTCCATCATCCATCCAAACCTTCACATTTATAATAGTGAAATTATATATTAGAAAGTCATTTTTTTGCAAAAATTGTTTGTATGGAAAAAATTTGTTAACAAAGAAATATTTCTGTCAAGCTAAATCTCATTATTTCATTCAGACCTTGTAAGTTAGTAACATATTTCATAATCTTTCTTGTAATAGTAATAACTTTTAAATATTGATTCCTAACCTCCATTATTAGAGTTTTAAAAACATGCTTAAAGTTTGCTTTAATCAGTCCTCTTAATTTCAGCAATCTCTAATACGCTTTGATAGAATTTATGGATAAGAGTTTTTAACACAGTGACTGATTTGAAGTCATGTTTTTTTTTTTTTTTAAATTGGATTGGGGAATAAGTTCGTAGCGTTTTTACCGAAGACTTTTATTTAAACAAAAAAATAATTATTATATCAATAAGTAATTCAATTATACATTCACTGTTGCTGTTTAAAACCACTTCCCACCTCTTGACCAATTTGTTGATGCCGTTTCGCCAAAAATCGCCTGATCTGGTGTTAGAGAGGTTGTTCAGCCTGTTTTTAAGGGCCTCTTTGTTATCGAAGGTAACACCCTTCATATGGTTTGAAAGGGAGTTGAAAAGATGGTAATTGGTCGGTGCAAGGTTTGGAGAATACGGCAGATGCTGAAGGACCGCTCATTCGAGCTCTTGGAGTGCGGGTTTGATGACTTGTGCAACATGGGGCCTGGCGTTGTCTTGAAGGAGTATGGTTTGACCTTGTCGATCAAGTCTTTTCATTGGAATAGCCTCATTCATGAGGTGAGGCTATTCTACTGACTTCATAGTTATTAACTGACTATTCGATGGCGGGCGAGATGCTGAGAAGCAAATATGAAGGCAACTTTCTTTGGTTTTTTTTTTTCGTTGAGCTCGTGAGGCACCTAGGCTGCCAGATTTTTGGTAAATCCCGTTGAATGAAGGTAATTGAGAATCGAGTTCATCTTTTCCACCAATTCACGACTGGTTTGGCTACTGTTTTCTTTCAAAAGTGATTTGAGAGAAGTGTCATCGACGTCAAAGTCACCATTTTTTAACTTTGCAAACTATTTCTGTGCTGTAGACTTGATGAAACTTTTGACCTCGATGAAAAGCAAAGAGCAGGTGTCGAAAATGTTGATTTATGCCTCCATATCTATGTCCCAAAACTTTTTAAAAATATAATTAACATAGTTTTGTAGAGCAGAAAGAGTTCTATCAAATGAATTACCCTTTGCCAAACAGCAAACAAATCATTGTTAAAGAAAAGAAATATAAAAACGGTATGAACTTATTCTTCAACCCAATAAAAGATTTTTTTATAATGATAATTTTTGTATTAGTGATGTCATTTTCTTGTAACGAGACATCTGAACTGTCTTAAACTCTAAAAATTATTGTCCTTATATCGAGAATTTTACTGGGTGTTGAATCAGTTTTTTATGAACTGTTTTTAATTAATAAAAAAAAAAATTTCCCTTTGACTCTTGATTTTTTAAATAAAGAAAAAAAAAGTGTATAGTTTTTAGTAAGTGTTTTTGAAAATTAATCTTGGTAGAAATGAGTATCAGATACCCCTTTACATCTCTTTAACATTTTAGGGCAGTGATTAAATACAGAATCATCTGTAGAAATAATTTATATGACAATGTTCTTGGACTAAAAGGAATGGAGTTTGTTGATTGGATTTGCATTGAGGGGAGATAATGTGCCTTTTGGTATCATTGTTTGAAAGATAAAAATTATTTCTGTTGGACATATTCTGTATTTGAACATAGCATTAAATAATGAGGGGGAAAATGAGGACTTGGGCTGTTGATATCTTAATTAATATTATTTCCATTGTTTATATTTTTCTTTAGCTAGTGCTATAATAGCTAAATTTTTTGTTGGGTAAGGTTTGTTTGAAATAATTTGCTAAAATAATGGATGTATTATTGGTTGATTTTGATATAGAAAGCAACAAATTTATCTGAATAAGTTTTTTTTAAAAATAATGATGAAACATATTGAAAAGAGAGAAAAAATTATCAAAAATTGCTTATCGATTAATGATTTTTTAAAAAAATTTAAGATTTGGATGTAAGGTGGGAAAAACACTGATAGGCAGAAAATAGTTGGCTAAAAACCTTTAAAGAAAATGAATAATAATAATAATAATCAAGAATATAATGTATTAGGATGTGAATGTAGATTATGTTACAAAATATCTTTAGAAACATAAAATTTATGAGTTCAATTAAAGCTACTTAAGAACGAAAACTTTTATTTATAATCCAATTGAATAACAATATTAATGAAACTATAAATTATGATTTTTAATATATGATTCACAATTTACTAAATCATTAGCTATATTATTATTATTTCAGCTGATGTTTTGACTCCTCCTTTGAAGAAACGGCGATTATTGCGTGAAAGTGTTGAATCTTTGACATTTCCACATAGCCCATCTATTGAGAATTGTTTAGACGATACAGATGCTACTACATCAAGTTCTTTACCCAATGACAGTCATACTGATACAATGGAACAGCAATCACTTAATACAACGAATGATGAATTTATTATAGAACTCCCACTTACTAAAGAAAAACATATTCCTGAATTTAATGACGAAAAATTGGAAGAACATCTCAATGAAAATGTTAAAGAAGTATGGTTTGATTTTTTTAAAATTCTTATTTTGATTTTTATTAGTTTCTTAACTAACTTGATAGTTATTTTTCTTCTGTTGAAAATAGCCTACATTTTGGGAATTAAATGTTTGTTTGCTAATTGCTCTTATCTGGTAAATTGTATCAATTTTCTATTAATTTTTTTATGATAGTTAATCAGAAATTATAACATTCAATCAAAAAGTTTAAAAAAAGCTTATTAAAGAATTGTTTATTAAGTGCTTTGAGGGTCAGAATGTATCATTAGTTTTTCTGGTGGAATTGGTTTGATTTTCATTTAAATTAAAAAAAAATTTCATAATGAAACTAGTTGGTTACTTTTACACCTCTTTTTATTTATATTTTCTTTCTTTGTTTCTGAATCGGTTCTTTCTCAAATCACGGTAAAAGATGGGGAATTCATCTATATAAAAGTGAAAAATCTGTTTTGAAATCTATGCTTCCATTAAGAGAGTGTGTGGAGGGGGAGATATTATTGTGAGATATGCATTACTAAGGGAAATTAAAATTTTGAATGCTCAAAACTACTTTCCCTGCTATTCTGGATATTGTTGCTAGATTTCTTAACAAAATGTACAGGATAGGTATATTTTGCTTATTCTGGGTCTTGGAATCATATTTTGTGATAATTATTTAAAAAGAATAACCAGCTTACCTGTAACTTTATATTTAATGTATATTGTTTTTATCAGTTTCGCCTTTCAAAATCTTTCATTTTTAACTAGATAAAGAAGTTTAAAAATGTATGATTCTCTCACAAACAGTGACTATCTTGACATATTGGACATAAATAAAGCCAGTATTTTATACCACTATGTTCAAAGCTCTCATCTTATTGCTCATTTATCTACACGACTGAACTTCTCTTCTGAAAGAATGCAAGTAGGAATGGCAAAAGTTAATTTTCACCATCCATTTATTAAAAAACCTGTTTTTCTATAAAGTTACTTGGTGCAATTCATACAAAATTTTCCAGGAAAAGCTCAAGTTTTTTCTTAAACACAAAGAATAATAATTTCTTATAAAGTTTTCCTGTTACTTTTCACTTAAATTAATTTACAAATTTTCCCTTTTCTTAATATCTTGCATGTTAGTTATTTTAGATAGCTGTAAAAAACATCTGATCTGTATATTCTCAAATGGTAAGTTTTTTAAAAAATCCTTTTTAATTTTATCACTGTTTTAGGAAGTGGTTAATTGTGAAATTGTGGTTTCATCTGATGAAAAAAATTCTGACGACCAACTGCAAATTAATGAAAACAAACTTAGTGAGACATCTGAAAGCAATATTCAAAATAACTGTGATGTAAAGAGTGATATTACAAACTCTAAAACTCGTGCTTCTTTTAAAAAGGATTACATCAAATCAATCTCTTCTTTTGATACTGACTTGACATTGATAAAAGAAAATGTCAAATCAGAACATCATCTCAAACCAACTGTAATAGAGGAATGTGCATCTTCTGATTCAAGAACTGATGCTCCTAATATTAAAACTTCAAAACAAAAAAGTTTTATCAAAGTAGAAGTTATAGAAGATTCCATAAAAGAGTCCTCTGTTCCAAAGCAGTTACAGAACTCTACTTCTGAGAGTGCATCTCAACCTGTACATAACACAAACCCTATAAAATCTAAATGCATTTCAACAAGAAGAAACTCATCACCAAAAACAATCCAACATTCACCATCAAAGGATATGCAGAGAAATGAAACTAACAACCTAAAATCATCAATGCAAGATAAAATCAAAGACATTTCTCCGTGTAAAGCATCTTTAAAACTCACCAGCAATATGGATTCTTGTGAAACAACTGTTGTAAATAAAAATGAAGACAAGAGTACAAATGATAGGCCTTCTGACTTAAGTGTGATACCTGAGAAAACAGTTAGTAATGTTACCAGTTCCTGTAATGATAAAGCCAATAGTGTTGGTAGTGCTCAGTCAGTTGATTCTGCTAGTACAGTTACTGAAGTGAATACTCAAGCCCGGTGTAAAACAAGTGAAGAATCTAGTCCAGTCAAAGTGTGTGCTTCTGCTACACAACGACGAAAGGTGCGTATTTATTATAGCATTTTCTTATTGTATCTTCTCGATCAGGAAAATTTATTTTCGTTTTATTAATTTATGTTATCTTTTCTTTCATCTTTTTCCTGTTCTTAAACTTAAAAGTTTTAAGTTATTTTTATTTGCTTTTATTTGTCACCTATTTTTAGATCTAAATTTAACTTATAATGTCTTTTCAACTGTTGAAAATATAGTTAAAGGAAACTTAGTTCTTCAAGTTTGAATTTATGATGTATATGTATATTTTGAAATAAGATGCATGAATATCTGTATTAGAATTTTTATCAAGAGAGAGGTACTTTTCCATAAGTCGGATGCCAGCAAAAAATCGTCAAAGAAATTTGACAGAATTATTCATTATTTGGCTTCATTTTTTGCTTTAAAATCGCAGTACGAAATTTGGCAAACTTCTACATTATTTGACGATTTTTTACTGCCGCCCTGCTAACAGAAAAAGTACTGTCTTAATATTGTATTTACTTCATTATGCTCTTATTTATGGTATTTTAACAAAATAACTGCTTAGTGCCTGTAGTATTATATTCCTCCTTAAATCTGATTTAATTTTTTTCACTAAAAAATTAATTTATTTCATTCTGGATAAATAATATTTTATTCTTATTTGTTGCTTAATTAACTATAAAAAAATTCCATTTCTAGATTTATCTGAATATGTGCTATTGGGAGAGTTGACACAATGATGTTTCTACTCTCTACTTAATTAACAGTTCTAGTAGCTCCTTTTTTCCCTTCTGATCAGTTAACATTTGACTAAATGCTAGTTAAACTTGTTTGAATGGGACTGTATGCTAGAGTATTGCATTTTTATTACATTGTTTATTAGAAACCTGAACAAAGATAAAATTGAAATAGTGTGTGTGCACCATAGAGTGATATAATTATACAGTTTTGATATATGTTTGTGGACTAATTTCTCATATCCTTCATTGCTTCTATCCTTTAGGTGAATGTTTTACAATGAAACTCATTTTAAGTTTACTCATTTTATGTTTCTGTATATACAGACTTAATTAGATTTGGTTCTATTAATTGCTTTACTTTGTTAAATTCAGTGATGTCAGAACTTGAATATTATTTAATATTTTACAGGTTTCTTAAACTATATGTGTTCAGAGTTTGAAATTGGTGTTACTGAAATGTGTGCACTTTTACAATAATTATATGATAAAGACTGCAAAAATTTTAATGCTTGGCATATAGAGAATTGGGAAATGCCTTTATAACCGTTTAATTTGAAGCTACTCTTCAGTCAGTCTTGATTAGTAGTGTTTCTTTTATGCATATAGTTTTATCTTTATATTTTCATTTGGTAGAGCATGATCAAATGCAAGCTTTTGTGCAACAAATTTCAATTACAAAGGAACTATTTGTAGCTGAATAATTTCTGATGAAAGCAATTGTAAAATTTTTAAAAATTGTTTCTTGCTGATGTTTAAAAAAAATGGCTGATAATCAAATTGAGCTGTTAGTGAATTCATTATGAAGGAAAGGATTGTGATTATGTAGAACTTTTAGTTATGCTAGATGGTTTAGAAGTTCAGTCCTAATCTTCAGACCTATATTGTATGCTTATAAGGCATGGTTAAGTTGCATGAGTTGATATTTATTAATAAAACTTGTGATGTAAATTATTTATTTTGGTTCACTAATGAAGAATCAAAAGAATTATGAAAAGGCAAACTACCTGATGAGAAACAATGAAAGACTTTATATCTGGATGAAGTACTACATCTTATGAATAATTGTGGTTATTGAAAAACAAGTCCCATATGTAATAATGACATATACAATAATAATGCAGAAGCTTATTGTAGATAATAGCTACCAAAGAGATTAACCTGTATATATGACAGTACAGAATTCATAACTGTATTAAAAGTATTAAAGAAAAGAGCTTAAGTAACTTTTGATGTATGAAATTTTTTCGCTCAGCCACTTGTCAAAATATAGCAGTGCTTTTTCTGATTCCCAATTGTACTTTTTTAAAACTGTGTGATTGTCTTATTTAATGAATACTCAAGATCAGTTAAATTAGTGTTATTAAATATTTGTAAAATTTTGTGGAGATCAGATTGATATGCTAGACAAATAAACTATTAGAATTTTTTTTCTTCTAGAAAGTAATTTCAGTAGTTTAAGTAGTAGTAAAGATTTATTTGGTAAAATCCTAGAGAATACCAGTATTTTTTTAATAATCATTTTTATATCATTCTAAAAATTGTATTTTTTTTTTTTTTGAGAATTTTTTGAAATAAATGAGATTTTAAATATTTGTTATTAGATTTTATTTTTGATGCAGTTGTAATTTTTTTAGAAGAGCTTACATAATTTTGTTTATTATTATTTGGTTAATTATCTGTTTCATTATATTCAGCATCATGGCAGTTATCTGTTTCTAAAGTATCATAGGCAGTGACATCTATTATCTCTAGCAGATAACTTAAAATCAAAAAATTCTGATAAGAAATAGGATCTATACTGTTATATAAAATATAATTAGTTATTACATTAAGTTAAAAATATTAAATTTTATAGGCTTGCTATCTATAAAGGAATACATATGATAAAAAAAATAATTTCAAATGCTTTACAAGGCAAACAGTTGAGATTAGAATAAACTTTACTTATAATTATTTTGTAGCTAATAGACACTTATTAACAAAGAATTTTTCAAATTTCAGCTAGTTTGAAATTTTAACACTTTCTTTCATTAAATTGAAGTATGTTATTAAACAAAAATTATTTTTGTATCAATTTGTATTTTTTCTTTTGTAAATTGTTTAGAATATTTTAATTTATGTTAATGAATATATATATTAAATTTTTTATCGTTATTAAATTTATATGGGCATTGTGACTGCATTAAATGTATTCTTATTAGAAGAATATTGCTGGTATATAATTAATGAAAAGTTTAAAAATAAAATATAGATGAATGAATCCATAAAATATTAAGCTAATATGATAAGGATGAATGGTTTAAATTTCTTTTAAATAAATTTTTAAACTTAACAGTATGTTAGAATTTTTATCTTAGTGTTATATTATTCCTTATTCAAATGATTTAAAATATAATGTTTAGTAAGAATTTAATCTCTATTCCTTTAATTATCAGAACATGATGTGTTTGGGATGAGGTTTATGGCGTCAACATAAATCCATAGGCGAAAATAAAAATTTTATTACCTGCACAAGCATCTCAAAAAATGAGCTTTCAATAAATTATCATTAAAATAATAATAATAATTAATTGTTATTATTTATTTACAAAAGCACTGATTAAAAAAAAATTGCTACTGTAAATAAAACCTTGAAAAAGTTCCTTTTGAGCATGTGATTATATGAAATAAATGGGAGGTGTAATATTTTTTAAACAATAAATGTTTTGGGATCGTTTCCTTTACTTTACTAATTCAATGAAACAATTAAATTGAATCAAAATATAATTTAACTTGCACAAGCATGTGGTGTTTGGCCATTTAAGAAATTATGTTCTGACATGGTACATTGAAATATGCATAGCAGATCTCATTTTAATCTTTATTTGTTTATTATTATAAAAAGGCACTCATTAGCTTTTAACTTCTCACATGAAAATACAATCTCATAGAAGATTGATAAAAGAAATTGATAAAGAAAAGCATTTTTCCTTTTCATTATCTGCAGTTTTTCTTGACTGGCCATAAATCTGTTTCTATACATGGCATTCCTGAATAACAAGGGCTTGTGAAAGGCTAATTATTTACAGGTACATTTTTAATATAAGGAAAAATATCATGATTCATTCAGAAGAATTGAGGGGTTTGTTTTAACTCTTTTTAAACAATTAGTTTGTTTGTTATTTATGATTGTGGGATGTTTTAAAAACCACAAGAAAAAAAAGTGTTATGTGTATTCAAGTAAATTAAAAGAATTTTTAAACTTAATGGAAAATCTTCTCTAAAATGTAGTAAATGTTTTATTATTTGTACTATCAAAACATTTACTTAATATATTTTCCTAATATTTTCAAAACCTAGTTTTTGATGCGAGCAATTTATGAAAACAAATTTTCATCACTCTAAACTTGTATTTTCTATTGCTCATGCTTTTTTAAAATTTTCATTAAAAGTTTTGGGAAGAATGCAATTAGCAAAGTTAACTTAAAACAGACACACATTTGAGAAGAAACAAATTGTATTTCCAATGCTTCAAATCTTAAATATATTTTACAAAGCTACTTTTGAAATGGAAAAACTTCAATTTTCCAGTAGCAGGATTCAAGATTACTTGGAAGTTGAAAACATATTTTGGGTATTTGTTAAATTTTCTTAACTCAGAAAATAGGCATTAGAGCTTCTAAAGCCTGAAATTCACACATTTCGGGGTTGAATTCCTTAGAATAATTTTGCAGTAAAATTTCTTTTTCGAATATATTATATATTCTTTTTATTATCAACTAGCTTTTATCCGCGACTTCGAACGCATGGAAAAGTACACAATCAAAACCACAAAGCAAGTCCATATTTCTTTAAAATCAAGTCGTCAATTTTATTTATCGATTGTGATTGTGATAGCTACAGCAGTATTATACACATAATTTTAAAACACAGTTGTCAACAATTACAACATACTGTAGATGCATGAATTTTCAACGCCCAATAGGGACAACACAATATAGATTAAAATTTTTTAATTCAATGTATTCTATTTATTTTAATTCAAAAGTACTTCAAAACGAATTCCAAATATCGATTAATAAACGATATTTGATTTTAAATGCATCAAACGCTAAGAAAATAAAACAGTATCATTTGAAATAATCGGTCGATAGCATGTTAAGCCTAACTTCATTAGCGTGGGGGAAAAAAACAAATTAAGTCTTACTCATTAGGAAGGGGGAATGAATTTTAGAGGGAAAGTAAGAAAATTGTCATTTATGCGTTTTTTCTTTCTCTAAGAAACTTCCTCGTGCCTTAACAAAAAATAAAAATAAATAAAAAAGCTATACTGGTCGAGGAGTTCTCGAATTTTGCGCTTAGGAACACATTTTGACATTAATTTTTTTTATATTGATAAAAATATGTTCGATTTAAATCTTTCATATATATTAAAGATATTTTTAAAAATAAAATTGAAGAAATAATAATCTGCTTTTTCCTTTTCTGCATTTCCTATATATTTTAAAATGCAGCTGAAGTCTTCTTTCTTTTATTAAGAAACAAATCTTCTGGGCCTGCAAAGCCCAGTCTGCATCCTCTAATAAGTACTTGAAACAAACATCTTCATTAATTAATTTGAAATATCTGCAATGTATTAAAAATATAATCATTACTTTAGCTTTGTTTTTTAAAACATGACCTTCAAGCTTGTTGAGGTAATAGAGGGATTTCTTTATATTATACATAGTTGCTCTGGCTTTTAAAGTTATCAAAATTTTATTTATAATCTATTCTTTTCTCACTTCATAAAAAATGTAGTTTTCCATTTTAAAATAAAATGTTCAGAAATAATAATCAGTATATATATTAGCAGGAGTAAGGGAATAAAATTACACATTATGTATTTACAATAAATTTTATTTGGAGGGGGACTTAATGAGAATGACACATTGAATCAATTACATACTATATGGGTGTGTAGAGACATGTAAGTCTGACCTCTACTAAGTGTACTATATCAAATCAGACATCTTTCACTTACCCTTGGGGGAAACCCATTTGAGAATATTACTTGGAGCACAAATGAATTTGACGAATTGCTGGGTTGTTTTACATCGACGACGCTTTCTTAACTAACTACAGAGTTCTACTGGCAGGAATGAGATTGCTTCGTATTGACTGTTCAAGGATGATGCAAGTGGCGCCAGGGTGATGCTTGATTCATCTCAATCGGCCGCCCTGATGAATTTGTTGCCCTCGTCAACCTGAGAAAGAATCTGAAACTCAAAAAAGAAAATTTTCGATTTTGACAAAATAGAGAAATAATGTAGTTTATACAGTTGTAGACCAAGGCTTCATAAAATCTTCTGCTGTCGATTTATGCTTGGGGCCTTCGTGGAACCCTAATTTTTCCACTAGGTACCTCTCGTGTGGCCTCTTGGCTGTGATGAGATAGGGACCATGAAACTTATGGCGCAGCTTCAAACCACTGCCGAATTGGGTCCTCTATATGGCCACTAAGTCACCTGGTTTAAAATTGGGTAGCTTTCTTCCTGTGCTTATTGTAAGATCCTTTGTTCTCTTTTTGAAGGCGCAAGATGTTCTGTTGTGCTTCTTCACGAATGTCCACGTGGCTGGCCATGACCATTTGCAAATCTGTAGTACGGATTTTATTTGTAGAGTAATTTGAAATTAAATTAATTACATTATCCGTCATATTTTTATCAGATAAACACCCTATACCAAGATCATTTTCAGAATGAATATTTAAAGCATTTGTGCATATTTCCTTCAATAACCATTCAGAATTTACATCAGAAAAATTCTTTTACCAAACGTTTCATTTATTAAATTTTCTACAACAAATTTAACCTTATCCAAAGACTCAGTGAACAAAATTCCGGGCCAGCATTTCTATTCGAACAAGTAGTAACACTTATATTTTCATTTTGAATAGCAGATGAAATGTTTAGTTTCTTTTTTTATTTTTATTTTTGCGGATTAATTAATTCGATTCGTTTCCTGTATCAGCAGAAGAAATTATGCAACCTTGGTATTCTTTTATCAATTGATGACTCACGCCCGGATTTATTTTCATTAACGGATTCCATTGCAGGATTTTTACTGGCAAAAGTATTAAAATCTAAATATCCAAAACAGTTTGAAGTTAGTCTGTTCACAGCAGTTCCGCTGATACAATTCAACACATATGCACGAGTTATAATGAAAAGAAGTGCAGTAAGGTGGAGCTTTCCCGCTTCACTAAGTGGTGATAAAGAAACGAGCCTAAAAAAAATTCTCAACAGGAAATGGTGAAAAAAAAATTGTTAGATGTTGAAGTGTTTCATCGCTTGAAGATGCACTTGAAAATTGGTCTTGTTTGCAGTTATTTAACCCATTGTTAAGAGATACCTTGTTTATCTAACTGTAGAAAACTCCACAATTTGTCTCAATAGTATATTTTTTGCTCGAGATGTTCGATATCGTTGATGCTGTTGCACTGTTTTAGTGCTTAGTCTGGTCAAAACAACTGTTAAGAATTAAGCTAACCACATCATCTTCTTGGACGGAGCCAGCTGTCAATCATGTAAACACCAAGTAATCTATGTTAATATCCCCGCCCCAGTAGAAGCCAACTAAGCCCTGGTACGAGGGGGAGTGTAATCTCGGCTCTTTCCCTCGTAAAGTGTAGTTCACTAGGTCTGTTACTCTATGGCTTAATCTTGTGCCTTTTGTTGTTGATGTTAACAAAAAAACCAGATAAAAGGCAACCTGTATCTTTAAGTCATTTCACCTAGAATACAAACTTCACTATTAGATAAATTATTGTTTAATCAAGAAATTAGCAATAATTTAATTTACAACATCTTCCCTTCGATTATTAGACTAGGGAGACAGTACTTCAATGCTGGGGATGTCTTCCAAAGAAAGGAAATATTTATTATTTGAATAATTACTGATTGTGATCTGTTGTGATGTTTTCTTCAGGTTCGAAATAATATCTTCTTGAGAGATCCATTCAATCCGAGGTGCATTTTCTGTCGCTTCCTTCGCTAGGCGATCTGCAAACTCATTCCAGATTATAATTGAATGAGAAGGTACCCACATTAGGTTTTTTTTATTGTTTAGTTTGATTAGTTTCAACTATAGATGCTATGCGTTGGATAATTTTTGGCGACTGAGGAGAAATATTCTTCAATGATGTGAGCACCGAGCAACTGTCTGCAAGAATCAAAGATTCTTTTCCAAGGACTACCTGAACATCAATTGCTTCAGCAATGACTAAACTTTCTGCAGTAAAAATGGAATTGACAGGATGGACTCGAAACATGAATTTTTGTTTAGAAGAAAAACCAACAATTGAAGAGTGCTGGAGAGTTTTGGATGCATCACTAGCAATAATAAAATAATCGGGAAAGCAATTCCGAATACATTCATTAAAGTAATTATTAATTTTAATCAAAGATAGATTTTTATTTTCGAATTTATAATCCATTAGAAAAACTTGTATGCGATTCGAGTTAGTTATTGGTTTCCAGACAAGGTGATATTTGGTTGGTAGAGGAATTAAAATTCTTGTGAATTAGGGAAATAGATTTTTGTCTTTGGTAGTTAATATATTTTTTCGATTATTTTGGAAGTTTTCTGTTAGTGGAAAATGTAAACTATTTGCTTGATAATAAATTGGGAAGCTAGTCATTTAATTTTTTCAGAGAGAATTTCTTGAGCAGCGATTTTCAAAAGGACAACATTCGGGGTCCATTTTGGTAGACCTAAAGAGTTCTCAGAGCTATAGTTTGAATTGTATTGCATGCTTTAAAGTGTGTCTCGGAAAAATTGTTGCTTACTGTGCAAGCAGAGTAAAAAAAAAAAAAGAAGCTGAAAATGCTATTTTTTGCGATATGATACATTCAAAAGGTATATTTGTATCTGCAGCTGCTAGAATTCCTTTCACTCGATTTTTTATCAGCATGACTAGTATCTATCGCCACCTACGGAAGATTGACAAATAAACTGTTCTCTAATTTAATTTTTGTGCTACAGCCTACGCAATTTAATTTCCTAACATAATTAAGATTGTAGGCGGATAGCGCTAGGCCCGAACACCTACAAGATTAATAATCCTTAAAACGCCTCCGCTATCAACCAAAGCTTTAATAGGAACGTCGTTAACAGTAATATCTACTTTGTATTCCAATTCAGCGATTATTAACTCTTGAGGGATTTCGTTTAATTTTAAAATGGAGTTTACCGAATTTGAGTTCTGGGATCTTTCCTGATTGTTACATTATCTAGCATCAATTTGGGGACATGATTTTAATAAATGAGACGTAGAATTACATTGAAACAAGTTCTATTAATATTTCCATCATGTACATGAATATTATTTTGGTTGGAATTATTGACACGCGACCTTGAGTCATGATTATTTCTGCTCTCTTCCCAAAACTAACTTTAGTTTCTGGCGCGGAAGTAAACGTGTATTTCTTTTTCTAACGTTAGCGGCTTTAACCAATTTGAGCCTTGTTTGATCAAAATGTGCTCGGATGTGCCAATTTAAAGAGTATTGGTTAATTTAGCGGTTGCAATTAGTTCACAAAGAGTTGCAAAATCTTTTACTTTTCCTAGTTCTAAATTCGCTTTTAATCTTGAGACAAATTGCACTTGATTTTTTCCTTTAAATCTTTTCGCAGCTTTAAAAAGTTATCACACTATTCTTTAGCAGATGGTTGGAATTCTCTTAACACAATTTTTTTTTATTTCGCTTTCGTTCGCGTATAACAAGACATGTTGGCATTTCTCGCCTAAAATTTTTTAAAGAACTTCCGTCTTTGTATTCAGTTTTAACCTATTTTGTTTCAAAAGCGCGTTCCAAAATATTGAAATTTTCAGATTTAGATGGTATTGTCAATGTGCGAATGCTTTTAATTATTTGTTCGATTCTGGTGCATTTGCCGGAGAACACATTTTTTTTTAAATCCCTTCCTTTGTTGAAGCGATATTTTTTGTGATATTCGTGATCCTAGTTTCTGTTTAACCCGGCAAAAGTTAAGAACCGCGTTTCTGGAGAATAAGTCGGAGAACATACACTCATTCCTTCCTTCTTATTTGTTCGATTGATTTCCGTAGGAGGCCCGTTAGGACTACTGATTTCGATTGCCCGAATGTTTCTCATAATTTCTTCATGAGCTAAAGTTTTTTTCTAATCCAAACTGTCTTTCCTTTTCACGTTCTTGTTTTGCCACTTTTTTTTTTTTTTTTTCGTGTTCTTTAGTAGTTAAGATGTTAATGTCTTTAGCCGCATGGCTATTTTCTATAATTTGTTTAAGCTGTACAATATTTATTTATTTTAGGAACTACCTCACCAACTGCTTCAGTGATAATAATTAAATCTTTCTTTTTCTGTATTTTTTAACATTTCGGATATGTCTTTAATTTTCTTAATAACAAATGCTAATATTTCTTCAAAACCAAAATTTATTAATTATACTCAATCAAACAGTTTCTTTTTCTTGAAAAGTCAAGTATACAAGTCTTAAAATAAATGCTTGCAAGATTTTTAATTCAAAATAATATAGAAAATTCTCTTACCTGTTCTTCTTTGATTATATCCGTTGAAAGGATTTTCTGCAGGAATTTCACAATTCGCCGGCCACTGCTGGACCGAAGATTTTCTTACCATTTTCGCAATCATTGTATCCAGCACCAAGCCCCCACTTGTTGAGACATGTTACTTCGGCTCAAAAACAGGCCTCTACTAATTGTACTATATCAAATCAAACATCTCTCACGAGTCCTAGGGTTGCTACTTAGAGATGAGTCATATTCATAGAGCTGGTATATAAAGTATACCAGCTCTATGGTCATATCTCAAGAATCACACGTTCGATTTTACACCGACGACGCTTTCATAACTAACTCTACAGGCGGGAATGAGATGGCTTCGTATTGGCTGTTCAAGGATGACGCAATTGGTGCCAAGGTGATGCTCCATTAGGACATATATATAATTTTGTGCATGTTATATTTTATATGAAGTCCATTTGTTTGAGCCTTAGTGAATGTGGCAGAATAAATTAAAATTTAGCACACTTGTTCCTAGGCACCTATAAGAATTATCGACACTATTATTAGAAAAAGAGAGAAAATAATAATTTTAGATTTTCCCTTGTAATTTCAAAACATATTGCTCAAATAAAATTTTAAAATCTTATTAAAACCGAAAACATTAGTTTTTCAATAGCAAAAAATGTCTATTCTCTGCAATTATTTGTTAAATTTATTCAATTTTTAACAAATTTAAATACATATTTATTATGACACCCCTTTTTTTGCTTGAAATATCAAGTTTCATTTGCTCAATCACATTTCACTCTTGCTCAATAAGTAGATATTGCAAAAAACATTTAAAAAGATGTAGATATTTTCATGTGCATAGGCATTCCATTTAATGCACCTTGTCCAATGAAAATTATTTTCTTTAACTTATCTGAATTTTGTTATTATTGAATTTTGTTGTAAGCAGAAGATATGAGATCTGTACAGTTATATTTGTTTGCATTAAGTATTTAAGACCAAAGAGTAACTTAGGTTTTTTTTAAAACTGGTATTTTCTTAAATTAAAATTCTTGAAGTTGCCAGTATTACTTAAAAACTTTTTCCTTCCAATTATGTATATCTCTTCATAGTATAAAATGAAGTTTCCTGGAAGCATCTGTATGTTGAAACCACAAAAACTTGAGAAATAGTTAACAGATATTGGAAATATTTATCATTTTGTGGAGCATTTATTAGAGAAGGCTTAGTACATTAAAGTCATATCAAAATATAAAAAGAAGATTTACAGTTGTACAAACAATTGAGGATACACCTTACTTTTACTTGATAAATCCAACTTTCGATCGAAATAACACATTAACTAGATGTGCAAACGTGTTCTTATTTTCACACGTAATAAAAGGGTTAATTCACAGTAAAAATAACGAAAATCAGTAAAAAAATATCTAAAATTAAAAATTTCACAAGTATTTGAAATAAACATAGGGAGATTTTTACCTCAAAAAATTAAGGATACATTGTGTGACATATCACATACAAAAGACAGTGTCAATATTTGATTGCATGTCCTTTGGCTTTTATAATGCCCTCCAAACGTCTTGTTACGGATTCGACCATTTTTTTTGGGGGGTATGTGGAGATATTTTATCCTATTCTCCTTATAACACTTGCTTTAAATGAGCTTTGTTCCTAAATTGGTGTTTTTGGACCGCTATTTCGAGTGTGGGCCACAAATTTTCTGATATTCATGTCAGGGGACTGTGGTGGTGTGTGCAATTGCACCACATTTTGACATTACGTGCCATATGTTTGGGGTCATTGTCTTGCTGGAAAATAAAATTTCCGTCTATACCCAATTTTTTGCACTTTTTTTTAAAGATTGTTGTTGAGTATATCTATATAAAGCTTATGATCCATTATGCCATCTATAAAAACTAAATTTCCTACCCCATTTGAAGCCATACAACTCCAAACCATGACGGAGCCACCACCATGTTTAACTGTAGGACGTAAATTTTTTGGGTCCAAAGCGGTGTTCGGCTTTCTCCAAACGGTGCGACGGCTGTCACTTTCGTCACTAAATATAACTTTCTTTCAAAAACTAGCATAGCATTGCATCTTTTTGTTTTCTTATTTATACAAAGCATTGTTATTAACATATAATTTATTTTAACTAAACAATAAATTATCTTTAAGTTAGTAGGAATTAAATGCAACTTATGATAAATAAAATATTTATTTGTAGTTGTATTTATATAGCTTCTGGAATAACAAAAATACTAATTTGAATTATTTTTTGATTTTATGAATAATTTATATAATAAAGTAGTTTTCTATCAGTAAAGAAAAAAAATTCTTTCTACTATACTCATTTCCGTTTTAAAAAAAGATTCAGTTTCAATGAGATATTTCGAAATACAACTAAATTAATTGTGAATTTTATTCCCCACCCGCATTTCCTATTGCTACTCATAGTATTTTATTTGATTTATAATAATAAATCATGAGGATATGTGTATGGCTATATATACTTTATTGCCCTTTCAAGTTAATACTTAGAGCTGTGAATTGCTTAACAAGTAATGTGTCTTGAAAAAGTATTTATTTTCCTAGATATTATATCTAGAGATATTTAATAAAACTTTGTAAGTGGAAGTATAAGATTTTGGATTCTGTGCAGTTTAAAATTAAATTTTTATTTATAGTCTCCATGGTGTAGAAGTTTTAAACAGCAATCTCTTCTCTCATCTATGAACACTACAATTTTATGCTTCTATCTACAAAATCTGCTGAGATATGCATATTTTTAAATGTAGTGGGATTTTGATTGTTAACATTTATTACATTGAAATTTCAATAAAAGCATTCATTATAACAAAATGAAAAAAATTAATATGTATGTATTAAGGTGTATTAAAGTCGTAGTAAAATACCAAATAAATACAAATCTGTTTATAAATGTGTATATGGTATTAAACTTTCCAAAATAAGAAATGTTTTGAAATATTGAGGATTTACAGTGACTGTAATTATAATGATGGTATTTGAAGAATAAGACAAATACCAGCACAATTTTAGAAAGTTAATTATCCCAGAAAGGTACAGCGATTTGTGAATTACTAAATTTTTATTTCCTTGGATGAGATAAAGTATTATGTTAGCGACTTTGAAATTGATATTTTGGCTTCTTTAATTTTCATACCCTTGAACTAATTTAAGTCTTATCGGTTAAAAACGTATTTCTGAAGCAAACATGTAGAGAATAATATAATTTAATTGTTCGCATCCATACATTATTCACGGAACGGCTCAAATTGCTTTGTAATGTTAGGTGTTAAGCGGATGCGCTAGGCCCGAACTCCCAATCTTATGGTTAGTAGCCGAGTAACAAATCCGTTGGGCCAAAAGTGCACTTCTGGCCCAACGAATTTGTTACTCGGCTACTAACCATAAGATTCGGAGTTCGGGCCTATCGCTATCCGCCTACAATGGTGACCCGGACGTGATTCATTATGGGAAATAATTTGATTTCCATCAGAAGGTTGTTATAATTTCATCTTCAGAAATAAAACACTCAGGAATCATTCCGATTAAAATCACATACTTTATTTCACCCGCTTCTAACATGATCTGTGCGAATCCTGTTCAGACAGGAAATACATCAGACACGGCTCTCGCCTGGCCTCTCCATTAATTACGATTGCGCAATATAAACAGTTGCATAGAGAGGATATCTTTCACCACAGAGTTGGCAAACGATATTACATTATGAAAATATACTAAGTTTTAGCATAACAAAAATAATATGATGACATACCATATATACAACAGAGACAGATTCTGTTATATAAAACAATTTGCATTATCAAAAGATACATTCATTAAATTTTAAAATTAATGCTCATAATGGAACATGAAATTCAAAATTTTTCTAAAATATATAAACAGATCAAGTTATATTTTGAATAATAATAATAAAAAACAATTAAGTTATGAATTGTTCCAAAACTTTAGGAAATCAGACATGTCTTCCAGATTTAGTTTGAGGAAAGGTTTTACAAATCTGTTTTTCTGGATGCAATGTTAGCTCACTTTTATCCTGCTTTGGTTTACCCACTTGAGGAACAGAGTGAACATTATTATCTTCGTCCAAACAAAACGCTGGTTTGACTTGATCTATTGACACAGATTTCTTTTGACCATTCACAAGAATTCTGAAAACTTTGTCACTTCGTTTGAGGACTATATGAGGACCAGTATAAGGTTGTGAGAGTGGTGGTTGTACGCTGTCAACTCTCAGAAACACATGTGAACAGGTTTTTAATGCCGTTGGAACAAATATAGAATTTCCTCCATGAGCAGAAATTGGCACTGGTTGCAAAGATCTCATTTTATCCCGTAGCATTGTGACGTATGTTGGATTACATGTAGAAATCTTGTTAGATGAGAAAACATCAGATGGCAGTCGTAGAGTTGTTCCATACACCAATTCTACGCATGTCGCCTGTATATCATTCTTAACAGCTGAACGCATACCAAGAAGAACAATTGGTATAATATCAACCCACCTAGATGTCTCATGAGCCTTAATTGCGCTCTTGAGGTGGCGATGCATTCTTTCGATAAGTCCATTGGCCTTTGGATGATAGGGACAGCAATGAATGCGGTTGGTTCCAAGGATGTAATTCAGTTCTTTGAAAAGATTTGATTCAAAGTTTCTACCTTGGTCTGTTGTTATGATTGCATGACAACCAAAACGGGATATCCAGCAAGATAAAAGAGATCGACAAATGGTTTCAGCAGTCATGTCTGCTGTAGGTATTACTTCCATCCATCTTATAAATCGGTCAATTATTGTGAGACAATAACTTTTATCATTCGACGAAGGAAAAGGACCTATGAAATCGATGTGTATAGGCGAAAATCTGGCATCAGGTAAGGCAAACGTACCAAGTGGCGATTTTGTATGTCGATGAATCTTTGATCTTTGACAGGGTTGACAAGATTTCACCCTCATTTTTATATCCCTCTTGATATTAGGCCACACAAAACGTTGCGTAATCATTTTTATTGAGGTAGCAATACCAGGATGAGAGAAACTATGCAGGTGTTTAAAAACCTGTTTGCGGTAAATTTGGGGGATGAAAGGTCGAGGAACATTTGTGGAAACATCGCAGGTAAGCGTGATATTTTCCAAATGAAAATATTGCTGTTTCTATATTAAAGATGATGTATTTGATTGAAGAAGTTGTTTGAGTTCATCATCTACTAACTGAGCTGATGCAATGTCTTTATAATCGAGAGAGCTTTTCTGTGAAATTGAATCGATTTCAATCCGGGATAAGGCGTCAGCTACTAAATTTTCTGTACCCGGAACATGCCGAATATCTGTAGAGAACTGCAAAATAAAATCGAAGTGTCTCAGTTGGTGTGGACTGCATTTGTCAGCTTTTTGTTGAAATGTGTAATAAGAGGCTTTTGATCGGTATAAATCACAAAGTCTCTTCCTTCCAACATGTGCCGAAATCGCTTGATCATCGTATAGATGGCTAAGAGTTCTCTATCATATGTTGACCATTTCTTTTGCGAAGAAGTCAGTTTCATTGACAAGAATGCCTGTGGCTGCCAGGTATTATCACTAAATTGCATATCGGCATCCAGAGTTTTACAAATGAACTCCACTCTCTGTTAAAACAAATCTTCTTTCCACAAAAATATAATTTGAAACGATAAGTATCACAATAACCGAGATAGAAAGCATCAATTGTCAAAGTGATCACTTTTCAAATGAATGGAATATAAATGAAATATTAATAAATTCTTTGCAGAAGAAGAATATCATCAGTAGCAGTTTTAAATAAATGTGTAGTATGGAATTTTTAAAAAGTAATGTGTCCTATTTTGTACATCAATATGTTGACTGGGGATACCAATATACCTTTCTAGTTCTAAATGACATTAAATCTGAACTCGGGCATTTGGCAGTACTTTCACAGCTGTAGTCAAAAATAAATGTTTTTTTTTTTTTTTTAAACCATAGGTTATCTGTGAATTCCTGTACCAGCTTGCTAGGACTTGATAAATTTCTATCTATATCAGTTATAGGGACTACTAGATTTTTATTTATGGGGTTGCTTACATATTTTTATATATTACACATCCTGTAAATGCAGCATATTTTTACTAGTTAATTCAAGAAACTTGCTTTGGTGATGCAAATGGTAAACTGAATCATATGTCAGCATTTTTAAATGAATATAATTTTTTATGGGCCTAAAAGATTCTATTATAAACAGTATTTAAAATTTTTTAATTAATGTTTTATTTAACCATTTTTCAAAATTAAAAGGAAAAAAAGTACTATCAGGCAAATACATAAGGATTTCACCTTTTTTGATAAGCTTTGTGATATGTATGCTATCCATGAAAATTGCTATAAAATTCTCGCTCAAACATCAATTACAACTGTGGACAAATGGTGGAATTAATAAATTAGCTTTTAATATTTCACAAGTAGAAAATTGTAATTTTGTTTTGATTTTAGATGAACATAAGAAAAACACTTTACTCACTGAGGTTTCTTCATTGTGGAGGGTGCATAAATATATTTAATTTTTGTGACTTTTTATTCTCAGCCTCTACAGATGCCAAAGTATTTATTTTTACACATTGGGTATCTTATTTATTAATACTTTAAAAGTATGTGCTCAATTCCTTAAATTAAATATTTGCTCTATTTCTTGGACACACCTTGTATATGTAAATTTGATGTTAGGTATTTAATCTGTTTATGGTTTTAATCTGATTGTGATGAGAATGTTTCAAGAGGTATTCAAAAATTGGAAAGTTCTTAAGTACGAAAGCAAAATGTTAATTTTGCTTTCTTACTCAACCTGTTAAATTTAAAAATCAACCTGTCTCTATATTTAAAGTATATTTATTAAGGAGATTTGATTGCATTTTGTTTTCATAAATAGAATCTTACGATTATTTTATCAATATTAAACTTTTGTACTTTTCTTTTCAGGTATCTTTATCAGAATATCGTATGCGAGTGCAAGAAAATATGAACAGAGCTCATTCTAACTCTGAATCAGAAAAAAAACCAAATGATATTCTGGTCAACTCTTCACCGGTTAAGACAGAAGTATTACCAGCAAAACTTACTTTAGCTCCTCTTCCTCTTTTTGACACTTCTGACACTTCTGCGAATCAGTCTAATAAACAACGAGGTAAATATTAAAAATTGTATTATTTACCTTCAAATTGTCATGGGAAATACTTTTCCCTGCTTTCCTCATTTTGAAATACGTTAGGACACCATAATCCTTCTATCTTCTTGAGCTTTATTTGATCTGTTAATTTTAAACAAGAGCAATTCTATATATAGTTAGAACAATTCTACATGTTTGATAAGGTTAAAAGTTATATTAATTTTTTAAAAAGTTTTTTTCTAATATTGATATTTTATCATTATTCCATTGCTGACAAAAGATTTATTAAACATTGAGTTCTATATCTTTTACAGCTATTAAAAAGAAAAAAGTATCAACCAGTGAAGATAATCAAGATGCAATTGAACATCGGGAAAATTTGAATGAAAGGCTAAAACGAGAATTTGGATTTGATTTTTCTGATGGTATGTATAAAATTCTACAGATTTGATAATTTAAACAGTTGCCTAAGCAGCCAATTTATTAAAATTGGCAGGTTTGTTAGTCTTTCTAAAATAATTTTAGTCAGAAAGAATTGTGTGCAATTGATCTGCTATCTAATACATATTATTCTTTTATTAAATTATATAGAAATGAAGTTTTTTTTAAAAAATATTATTAGATGTGAAGATAAAAATTTCATCCTCTTAGACTATTTCATTTATTGTGTTATTTAAATTCTTAAAATAATTTGCCCTAAATTTTTCTTCTGAAATCTAAAAAATACATGAAACATTTTGATGTATACATGTCAGGCAGTAAAACTAATCACCTTTGATTAATGCGGATAGCCAAAATCCTATTTTGTAATATCTTTTGTAAATAATTTAAAATCTTATTCAATTTTAAGTCGTAATTACTTTTCCTCCTCCCCATTTTTGAATGATTCCTTTTATCATTATCAAACATCACTATTATTATTATTGTATTTGTGTTCCTTTAAAAAATATCATTTCTCTTGTGAAGTACAGTTCTAATTTAACCTGTAATTATATATTTCAGGTTCCAGTTTAATGTTGCCAAAATCAAAAAGCAATAATCAAACCTCATGTAATTCAAATATTTCTAAACCACCAGTGAGTGCTCAACCACCACCACCACCCCCTCCTCCTCCTCCACCACCACCTCCTCGACCTCGTTGTACTCAAGCCTCTGAATTAAGAGCCATTTCTCCAGTGATGCATTCACAATTTGGATATGTTCATCCGTCGTTTCCTCGGCCTCCATACATGATTCCACCTCAGGTAAATAGTTTCATAATCAATGTATTAGTGTTAGGTTAGTTTTTATTCTTTAATAATGACAATTGGAAAATTTAAACTACTAGGTTGAACATAGTAAAAAGTTCTACTTACATTTGTCAAAACCTGTTTTCTCTCTTTATATCGACTTTGGCTTGCAATATTTAAGTAAACTTTTCAATCTATTTTATTCAATTTATATCCTATCTTATTTATTGCTTGATATTATTAGAATATTTTAAACATTAAAACATTCAGTCAGTGTTTCAATTTTATAATTTCTTTAAACTGCAACATATTGAATGACACTAGATTCATTAAGATCATATTTTAAATTAAGCAGTAAATGAACATATCGCTATGTAATTCATCTATCTTAAAAATTAATCTTACTTCGAGTTTTATGAGGACAATTACTTAATGACAAGAAACCAAGATCACAAATATTTTGGGAAGAATCCAAATAAGATTATGAATACAAATAAAGTATTCAGTTTGAATAAATGAAAATAGTTTTTACATTATATTATCTGAAAACTAAAAAATTAAGTAAAGAGGAACTGCTTCGAATAATTTTCTTTAAACAAAATAAAAGGAGTTGCTTTTTTAACAATAATAAAAAATTTCTATAGAAAGCTTGCAAATTGTTTTTCATGTTATTAGAGAGAAAGAGTAACAAAATAGATAATTTCCAGTTTTTTTTTCCACCTCAATTAATCCAAAAAATTAAAATGTATTGTTATTTTAATTTCAGGTTCCTGTTGCTCCTTTCATCCCAACTCGGCCAACTATGGTTGCACCTATCATGCCTCCTGTTCTACCTAATCCAACTATTAGACCCCCATTGCTGCCAACAACACACTCCTTCACTCCATCAATGCCCCCTGCTCTTTTAAGGACTCCCACTCGACATGAATATGCACCTGTCAACGCACAAAGGTTCACCACCATGGTTCCACAACCTACCATGAGCCACAAGGCATACCCTCACGTCTACCCATCTGGGCTCTATAAGTAAGGCTGTGTGCACGTCACCTTCATTGACATTTTAAGATTTTATAAACTATCGTATAAATGTACATTTTTCCAATTGAAGTGTGTTCAGATTTCATTAGCATTTGTTTTATTCCTTCACACATCACATGTTGTACATATGATTATTAAAAATATAAATATATATATCCATTGTATAAATGTAACAAAAAATTTATTCATTTATTTCATTCTGACTGAAATATGTATATAGTTATTCTAATGCTGTATTATTTTTTATTATGTTATTTTTGTTGATCATTGTTGTATAATATTTTGTTGCCAATGTAAAAAGCACAAAAAAAGATGTGCTCTGCTCAATTTGGTTTATACATTTTTTTTTCTTCCCCTCTCCCTTATTTTACGATAGCGTGCAATGCTTCCTCTTTCCTCTCATGCCGGTGAAATTTTCGGAAAAATCCTTTAAGTGTTTTATTTTTTTGTTACACTCTAAATATCAAAATAAAAACAGATTTTAGAGAATTTTTTTGTACATGCAAATAATTTATTTTTATTTTTTCATCTTTTATTGTATAGCTATGTACATAAATATTTGACAATGCACATTCTTGTAACATTTAAAAGATGTTCTCAAATAAAATACTTGTTCTGAAAGAACACTAATTTGATCATGTTAATGTTTCCTTACTGTGTATTTATGACAACAACTTTGAAGATTTTAGTTTGTTTTATAAGCTATGTATTTGAACTTTAACCTTGTTCTATATTAGAAATTAGTTTTGTACTTCTGCTCAATTACTCATGGATGTACAAATTTGATGTTCTTAGACATCTAAAATAAAATTATACCAGTGGGGGTGTTTGGAAATAATTAGAATGTGAATGCATCTTCACCATTATTTTATATCATGAATAAAGAGATAGGGATAGGTTAAAAAATTGGTTAAAAAATCATCAGATGAAATTTGTTAAATATCTATTAATAATTGACTATTATACTCTAGGATGTTCAATTAGCAAAATCTAATTTTTAAATGGTATTGTAAGTAAAATATTAAAATTGGATATATCACTTCAGTTTAAAATAAAACATGCAAACCAATAATGTTTCTATTATAAGCATCTGTTTACTATTTTTCAGTTGAAATAAAGCAAATTTAAAATAATTGTCAAACTTTTGATTGTCTTAATAGTTATATAGTATTTTTCAGAGATTGCTTATTATTTTATAAATTATGGTGCACGCATGACTGGATAAGAATTCAAAATACATCATTGCCCCAAACAATTTTTCAATATTGAAGGCTGTGTAAATATAAATAAAATGGCTGATATTAAGCATTACTGCATAATCAGCCATTTTTTTCAACATTATTATTGATATGCTATACATTATTATTTAAGTCTTAAGTAATGTTAATGATAGATTAGAGTAATGATTACTAGTTGTAATTCCCTTTGTCACTTGGTTGTAACCTCCCTACTTAAATTCTGTTTTAAAGCCATGAAAACATTTAAACCTTTTTTTTATTGTGCCAATTATATTAAAATCTCCAATATGATACCAACATATTTATATTAATTTTATCCTCTAAGTTGCTTTTATCAGTACTATCTCTTAGCACACAGCAATCATAATTATTCTGTAAGGGAATTGGCCAATAGAATTATTATTCTTATAAAATGTGTTTCTATGTAAATTCATGCAATGTAGTAAAAACATAAATATGAAACTTATTAATTAAACCTACACAATTTAGAATATATTTCATTAAAGTCTGGGGTACATTGTTAAAATATAACTAATGTATATAAACTTATGTTTGGTTATTAAATATCATTGGTCACAGGACCTTTGATTTTTACCAAGGCCTAGGAATATGAACTGTCATCTTCCTTATAAGTAGATGCTCTCAATATGTTCTCGTACGAAGCCATTATTTAACTTGGGGTCCTGATATCAGATAGGAAATGCACCAAAGTGATTCTGGTTTTAGAAATTTGCCTATTTTATGCAAGTTACTAATGTAGAACTCGTCTGGCTTTTTTGTTTTCTTAATTTTGGAGGTACAAGACTGATAGTACAGTTCACTTCAGAATCTCGAGATTAGATTTTTCCGATTATGCTTGCATTTCACTGTCATTTTTCCAACCAAAAAGATGAACTCCTAAATCCACTATTAGTTTGAATTTACCTATCAGCTAGTTTTAAACAACTCATTTAAATTTTCTCCCACCCCTTTTTGATGAAGTAAATGCCTCCCAATACATGTGCAAAAGCGTGGAGGGTTTCATAACCCGAGAGTGAGTAGTAATTGTCTCGGAGAATAAGATTTTACAACAATCATAATGTCGAAGTGATTTTTTCTCCTTAGATGTTAATAATACATTATTATTATATCAAATGAAATAATTTTTTACATAGCTATTACCTCAGGAAAAAATGCCATATTTAGGTTGCATTTAAGCAAACATTCTGTTTTATTAGTTAAGATGCCAGTTGGTATGACACATAAATAGCTTTTATATGATGAACTATATATTTTCAATCCTTTGTGCCAAGGACATAATGCATGATAATTACTTAAATTCATGCATAACTTAAGATGTTTTAAAATAACTATGTCTATATATTTAAATGGATATGACATATTTCAATAACTAAACAATGCTACAATCATATTATTTATTTTATAGAAAGAAGGACATGTTAGATAAAAACAGGCAGGGAAAAATGTGTTTTCAGCATCCACTTCCAATGAATCTTGCTGAAATTTACTGATAACTCCATGGAAGTTTATGAATTAGCCCTTCTATACTTATTAACACTCATGAAATTTCTGATCTATAAATTGAGTTCAGTTAATAGACTATTATTTTTATTTAAAAATATCTAGAACAATATTTCTTAGAAGGTACTAACACTATTTATATATACATTGTGGCATAGGTTAATCGGCATGGTTAATTGTGAATTTCTAAGAAATATTTTTCTAAGTATTTTAAAATAAAAATAATAGTTTCAGAATTATGTTCATACAGTGTGCATCCTGAAAGCATATTTTAAATATTATATAACTGTTAGGGAAAAATCAATTTAAAAACCATTAGTAAACTGCCAGTTTAAGCAATCATATATATTTATTATCATTAATATTTTTTTTTAATATGCTCGATGAGCAAAAATCTAGCATGAAATGTAAATAAACTTTTTTGTGGTTGTTATTCCGTTAAGATCATTCGGTAACCTTAAACAGATCTGATTTTTTAAAAAAATGTAATTCCCAAAATTTCTATAAGATTAAGAGGCATAGCAAAATTTAATAAAAAGTAGATTTAAAGAGCATAAATTAAGAATACTTAATATAAATTCTTATTTTTAAATTCAACTTATTCCATTTGTAAGTGGGAGAAAAGGCCATATTCCTTCAGATTCGATATTAGTTGCCAAGATTTATATGTGAAAATAACCACTTTAAAACCCTGAATAAGAATAATACCTCTCAATGTCAATAATAATTGGAAAACGTACGTCTAAAAAGATGATTATCCTACTTATAATGAATGTCAAATAATATAGAATGCAAAAGAAATCATACAATTGTTTAGTCGTCATAATTTATATTTAATACAAGAGAAGTGTTCATATACATTTTGAAATCTACGACAGAAATATTTAGATACACAAATTTTTTTTGAAACGAAAAATTGGATGAATAACAATCAATGAGTAAAACACAATGAACAATGAGTAAAAATAATAGTTTCATTTTTCCTTACAAACCATTTTATTTACAGAATTTTCACTTAAAAAGACTACACAAACATGTGACTGAATAATAAATATTTCTAATGATGAGACTTCATTTGATAAGATATTTTTATTGACACTATATTACAGTATGCAGTATTAAAAAAAAACTAAATTGTCGTTTTCAACAGCAGTGAGCAAAATATAGATGTTTTTAAAATATTATGGCCCCTTTACCTCCGACACAATATTAATTGCGATAATTGATTTATTTATCTAGTCTTTTTTCCCATCAGAAATCATTCTACTTGTTAAAAAAAGCAGATATTATCTTTCATATCTAAAAGGTATAATTATTCAGAATTTATAATTACTTTACAAAACACATTTAAGTTGTGGGCACCTGTCCTGAATCTAAATACTAAAAGCAATTACAGAAATTCCCTAATGGTAAAATGCAATTCAAATCATTATATTTTCAATTATTGTATTTTAATCAATTAATGGTGGAAGGGGGTCAAAATAGAATTTATATTAATTAAATGAATATCAATAGACTTTCTTCTTTTCATATAAAAAAATGGTTTTAACAAATAAAGCTCATTTTAAAAGCATCAAATTATCATATATAAATTCTGATTGATACCTATGTAATTGCAGACATTTAAAGATGTTGCCTTCAGAGAAATAACATAACTTAGCGCTCTATTGTTTTATTTAGTAAAGAAAATTTAAAACATAGATTAGCATTCATAAATTGCATGAGGAATTTTAAATTCTTGGGTCAAAATAAGATTTAAACTTCCACAATATAAAACCTCTGTTCTTGAGATGTTAAGAATAATGAGTCTTTTGCATATAGGTTCATATGTTGGCTGCATATTAAACTTCATTGCAACTATCTACAGAAGATATTCTAGGAAAAATTAAACCCATTTATTTACAAGTGAAATATTCAAGCAGAATTAATTAAAAATTATTTATGATAGATTAATTTCTAAACATGAATGCATTAAGATGTAACACTAGTGATCTATAAATACTTCAAGGAAAACAAATACAAAATAACCATCACATTAATTTTCTGTTATTCTAAGAAATAATGAACGAGGATAATGTACAAATGCTACATGTTACTGCCAGCCATATTAAACAAGATTCAAAACTGAAATTAAGTTAAATATCTAGAAATATTGATACATATTCACATATATTTAAGACGGGTGGTGAGACGTAGAAATTAAAAGGAAGATTAAGCAGAATATTCTAACCTTTGCAAAGTCAAAATAATAATAATATTGGCCTCAAAGGATTATCAACGGAAAAAGTATATGCATATCATATTGAAATACATCAGCAAATATATTTAATTTCTACCTCTAAATGTATTCTATCACTTTTACCTCTAAGCAAAATGGAATCTTCAGTATTCCATTTTGCTTAACCTCATTATCTTTGGATAAATCCTCATTCTCTGGACTGGACAATATTAAATATGAATTTTTTGGCTAAGATCAAAAATATTTAATTCATTAAGGGAGAGGACCACAATTTTGATTTAATAGGGGTGAAAGAATATAAAGGATAAATTCAAAAATACTTTAGTGAAGGGTGCAAATCAGAAATATATTACAATATTTGATAAAAGTTTTGGAGGTAAAGGGGTTTTAAATTCACATCTAAAAGGTATTTCACTGTTTCAAAATAACGATTAATATTTTACAGTTTTTATCTGCACAAAGGATACATGCAAAATACCTGCATGACATTAAATGATTGTAATATTGTAAGCAACCAGATGGATAATAGGGATGCAAAAGCAATAGGATTCAATACAAAATATCAGAAATAAATATTACTAGAGTAAAAAAAAATTTTTTTTTAAATCCAAGAATAAATAAAACTTGACTCAATAAATTCCAGTATGGAATTTACAGAGGTAGATTATATATCATATTATACAATTAAGCAAAAGCAAAAAATTTTGATTGTCATCAGGAAAATTTCATGCAAGAAAAGTGAGATTTATAATTTGATTGAGTATTCAGTTTATGACTCATGATTTGAATAGCAATGATATAAAAAAATTAATATAATGAAGTAAACAACAAATGAGTAAAATATCAAATGATTTATCATAAAATGTTAAGTAAACTTTTATTATTTCTGATAAAATATTTTTAAAAAGTAATGCCAAGAAAATATTTTTCCATTGTTTCTTTAATAAGGTGTTCAAAAAGTAGTATTCTTTAAAATAATACTTATGCAATTAATATGCTTTATCAAAAAAAAAATAATTAAGAAACAGATATTTAAACAATTAAAAATATAAGCTAAATAATTTAAATCAATTAAATATGTCATGAAAAAGTATTTTAAGAAAACTTGCTTAGGAAGGAATTTTAATTTTACCTTGAAAATAATCTTGAAAAAGAGGATTAATGTAATTATTACTATTATATTTTTTGTTTAGATTCAAGATCTCAAATAATAGTTAAAAAATAATTAAGTAATAAAATATTATTTATTTTTAAAGTGTTAATTTAGTGGTTTAGAGAATGAAGTTTCTATTTCTTGTAAGGTACATTTGTAAAATGTCAACATGACATTAAATAATCTTTTCCAACAAGAAAATTTCTATTTATGAATGTATTATGTATTTATGAATATTGAAGTAAAAAACAATTATAATACTGCTTCATCAGGCACAAAATTTAAATGTATTTAGTATTAGAGCAATGTGAAAAACTGATCAGAAAGCATACTTAATAACTGCATGCCACATATTTTAAAATTATTATTTCAAAATGTCCATCAATTTCAAATGACTAAATTTGAAGTTCTTAAAAAGATTCCTAAAAAGAAAATTATACAAAAACTTACTTTTTAAATGCATACATTTTACACCAATTTTTCAATTTATTCATACAAAACAATATATAACAAACTCTTTTCCACAAACAATTAAAAACAATGGCAAGAAATTGCAATGAATTAAAATAGCATTTCATAATGTTTTAATTGAATGGAATCTTCCTTCATTTAAAGTTTACAAGGGGGAATATTGATCATCTACATTTATATAGTAATATAAAGCTTAGAAGCTGCTGTCAATTTCTTAGTGAAAAAGAAATATTAATGAATATAATTCATGAATTTCCTTAATTTTATTAATATCTCATTAACTTTAAAGTATTTTATATATTTTAATGCTTCTAAAATTAATAGACAAATGACAAAAAAACTTAAGAAACATTAAATTTATACTAAATAAAATACATTTTAAAAGCAAGTTTTCTTCCAATTGAATCAAAACAGATGACAATAAAGTAAAGCATATAATTAACAATAAAAACTCATATCTTTTGAGTTTTAAAAGATACTAAAAGTCTCACCTGCATTAAACATAATTATTTAAAATGATATATCAGTTTAGGAAGGGGTTAGCACAAATGAAGAAAAAATTTTGGATGCAGAGACTTGGTTTTTCTTTGAATTTATCACAAAATGTTAATGATATTAAATGTTAACCCTGGATGTTGCAAAGTTTCATTACAAACAAATGCCTAATTTCACTTGCTTTTCAAGTTATTAAATTTAACTATAAATTGGAAGGCGACAAATTTAATCTTTAACTTTCTTTCCTGATAGCAAATGGCAGTTTAAATCAAGTAAATCCATAATTTTCAATCATTATATGCTGTGTAAAAACTTATTTTTCAAATAATTTTGTTAAAAATTAGTTGTTTTGCAGCTGGAACACAGTATTGTTAATGATACATGGAAGAATGCTATGACATAAAGAGAATGTGACAGATTCTTACAATAGAATTATTTAGGCCAATTTTTATGACCAATTTTAAGTTGAATAACATAAATTATTTTTTGTTTAAATTAAATGCATTGAGATTGGTACTGAAAAGTCTTTCTGAAAGATTGACAATGTTTGAAGACTAACCCAGAGGTAGCAAATTTGAACATGATTTCCAGGGTCTTGATTAATCAGTTACACAGGTGCAAAATAGTATATATTTTTATTATTAATAAGCAAGATATTTTATTCATTTTCATTTTTTACTATAGTGCTTGCTTTGGTTGCTGTTTTAAGAACTGCATGGTACAGTAGTCCAGTGGATTAAACACACATGCACACACAGAATCAAAACAGTGGATGCAATCTTCATAAAATTTTACCTGCCAAACTCCTTTACATCGTAATAGATTAGCTGAAGATTTTTTTAGTTCCGAGTTTAAATTTTAAAAGACAGTACACACAGAGTTAAGTGCTTCAAGTTAGAAAATTTACTCCAAGATTTTAAAAAATCAATGGCTATAAAATTGAAACAGTTAAACAAGTAATTATTGAAACAGTTAATTCTTCAGTAGTTTTTAAGTTATAACTTTAATATCTAGTTATTTTTTAAAAACTACTTTTATGAAAAGTGAAGTGTATTTTGGGGCAATAACTGATCCATGTATAATCACAATCATGCATATATTTTGAAATCATAGATTTTCACAATATAACTGATTTGACAGAAATTAAGTATTATGATTATTTTAAATCATTAATTGGCATAGATTTCAGTACTTTTCCATTGGTAAAAGAGCAGCCGAAACATCCACAGTTGTATAAAATATATCTGAAAACATTTAAATACATATTTAAGCTTTGGCAATTGTTAGAAAAGTATCAGAATTGCTACCAACGGGAAAAGGGATGGTCTTATTTTTAAAGTAATAGAAGTAATCATTAAACAATAAGCATCTGAATAGAAGAAAATTAACAATCTCTCTGAAATTAAAAATTGCCAGTTTCTTCTACAAATTTTAAAACATACTTTTATATAAAATATTTATTTCGAAATGAAGAATTTGACAATTTAAATCAAAATAACTAATTTTTCACCAGAGTGTAACTTTATACAAGTTGATGATGACAAGAAATGTGTTTATATAATATGCTAAAAGATGGTGGATAATAACTATAACAAAACAAAATTAGTTTTTCAAAGGATAAAAAAAGTGAAGAAATGGCAGTTTTAAATTGAGTCTTGAGTTGAACACTTGCCTGAGTCAAGCTTTTCTTATCAGTCATGATTAAAAACATCACAGTTAATATATATATATATTTCTTTTCACCAATGGATAAAATGCTATTGGCACATCCTTCTTTATGATGACGGTGCACTAAAAGGATAAAAATGGTTCTCAGTTTCCATAAAGTTACTTGAGGCATATGCAGTTTTAGCACACATATTCTCATGTCTTCAGTCTTTACAAATGCAGTTGCATCATCTACGATCAGATAATTCACCATTTTGGGCCTCACTGTGACTGGCAGAATCTGATTGGCTACTGTCTGTGCTGTTCCCACTGCTGCTGTGGGGCCCATTAGCTGCATTGTCAGATGACATTCTCCTTTTGGGTTGAAACTCTGTAATTATGACAGTGACATCATTAACAGTCACAGCTTTCTGCTGAGCACTGCTTCTGTCTACATTCTTTAGTCTAGGCCTGAATTGATTGACAAAAGAAAAAAATCTTTTATCAGATAAGCCGTGGAAATTATTCACATATCAATACACTCATTTTATTAATAAATTTCATTAAAAAATACAGAACTTTCTTTAATAGATATGAACACTATTATTAATAAGCTTTAAATTCCAGCATTCTATAACATGCTTAAAAATATGAAAGAAATTTCAATATTTTTTTCTTACATTGATTTTGTTATTCATATTAAATTATGAAATAATAAGACACAGATTGCTTCAATAATTAATGCTGTCACAAATTCTGAAATATCAAAATAATTTTAATCATTTTATATGATGTAAATAATACATTTTTTCTATTAATTGTTTATGGATGATTTAAAATAGCAAAATTATTTTTAATCATGTTATAGAACTCATTTCCTCTATTTATAGTAATATATTATATATTTAATAGTATTAATCTGATTTAAAATTATAAGTATGTATTCGTATTACACGTTCATTTAGGGGAAGAAAATATTTAATAAATAAATAAATAAAATCTCTTCCAAAATTATGAAGTTACAAAGCATTAACATACACAACATTAAAATTCCATAATTTGCTCTTCTTTCATAATTGTCAGCACATATATGGGAAAATTAATGTTCTTTCCCCTAGTTATTATATATAGGCACATTTTTTTTACTTCCTCATGCACTAAAAGATTAACATTGGAAAATGAAAATAAAGTCATAATAATAAAATAAAATAATGCCATAAAATTTGGTTTAGTAAATGCCATAAATTAGGTTTCATTTATCTTCAAATTTTACACCTGTCAAAGTCCAAAATATATATTTCTAGAATTAAGCCCATCAGTAAATACAACTAAAAAAGTAAAGACATGTAATTTGATATTTGACTGCAGCATACAAATTTGTTCATAGTGGTATCTAAGCAAAGATAGCCAGTCTTTGTGTCTGTGAATTCAATCAGCGTAGACTAATTTCATCTCAAAAAATATGCACTTTATAAATATTTACAATTTTTTTCTGCATTTATTTTTCTAGCCAAAACATAAATTGTTACCAATATAAAACTTAATGGAGATTTATTGATTATGTATTCTAAGTTTTTTTTTTATAAGCTACAGATAATCCTGGATGGAAAGCATAATTTTATTAGCTTTTTCTTTTGTGAAATGCAAGAACGTGCAATAATTTGTTCCCATTTATATCTGCACTTTCTTATCCACTGTGTACTATAATGTTGGAATTAAGTTTACTGAAAAAATAATTTCAACTGAGAAGTTTTCTTTAAAAGCTTTTTAAATAGAATAATTCATAGTTTTACTTATTAATGAACATCAAATAAAGAAAAAGGCAAAAGTTGGTCATCACTACAATACATTTAGGGAGGGAAAAAAAATTAAAAATGATTTAAGCTTTATAACACATATGAAATGAGCTAAATATATTGCCTCAACACTTCATTGCACAGTCTCCAAATAAGATATTATCCTCCCTTCCCTATGGCATAAAAAAATAGGAACCTTTTTGTAAGGTTGTGAAAGTCAACATAGTAGACAGATTTTAATTTTCAAAAGAAAAGTATAATAAAAATAGAATATGCTTGGAAATTATAGGAAAGGGAACTGAATCAAAAATTCCTAAAAGAACAAAAATTTCATCAAATTTCATGTACCTAGGCTGCTGTATTTTTCTGTTACAATATTAACATATAAGTGACTATAAAGACCGAAAAATGGTCAAATTGCTGACTATATGGTCTAAACTTTTGACACAGACATATATTTTAGATGCTCAAATTATGCAATAAAATTTACAGATGTAGCACTCTACATTTTAAAATTATTGTGTTCAACTGTACTCAAATAAACAAACAACCGAAATAAAAAAAAAATCTTTAAAAAATCGAATATTTTCAAAATTTGAGAGAAATCTGCACATTCAACGTTAAAACATTCAGATGAAAGCTTTTTATCTTATGTTCACTAACACATATAATTTCTAAAATAATATATTCAGAGATTTGAATCAAAATCTTGAGTTGAAAATGTTTGGCAATATTTCTTTCTCTTTGAATAGTTCATATACAAAAAAGTAAAAAAGAAGTTTTATTACATCTTTGGGTTTTTTTTTTTTTTTTTCAAGAATAATGAATGACCTACAAGTAATTTTAAAGCAACATGTTTATATTTTCCCAGTTTCATGTTTGGAAGGAAGACTTGAATAATTCAATGTATTTGTTCAATATGAAGGACATTTGGAGTCCAATATTAATACACATTTCCAGCATACAGTTAAAATGTTTCAAATCTTTGCAAAAAGTTAACTGCAGTAAGAATATTTAAATGAGTCACTAATGGCAAAATGATGAAATACAACAAATTCTCTACAAATGAGCAATCCTTTGCAGAAAAACACTGATTAACTGTTAAAAACAAAACTTTATGAATGTATAAAAAATTACCTCTTGAAAGAAAGGACCCACCCCATTCTCAGTAAACAAGCATAAGCAGATGAAAGAATCACACAATAAAAAGGATATATTTTCCCCATTCCAGCAATATTTCTCTATAATAAGATAAAACCTTCCCCATTGAATTCTGGATTCGATAAAAACTGTTAAATATTGATCCAAAACCACAAAGAAAATGCCGTCTATAATCAGGCAGTTCTAGCATGGATCCCCCCTCTTTCAAAAGAAAAATATAAACACATAGATTTTAAAAGAAAAATCTTTTTAAAGCCCTTATATAAACTATAAAAATAAACAGCTTTAAATGACACTATGTATTTTCCCAAAAACTCTTCTATATAAGAGCTAGAAGAAAATTCACATTACTATCAGAAATGTAGATGCATTAATTTTTGGGCCAAAAGTAAATATCTGCCAATATATTCATAAATATATTAAAATAACTCAATAATGCGGAAATTAAATTTGGTATGGGACATTGTGACCAAAATTATAGATTTGTATTAAAATTTGCAAGATTCCTGAAATTATCAAATAAAACTTCAAAACAAGTCAATCATACACCAATATTAAGGTTTACAGATATCCTAAATGAGTCTTAAAAAATATAATATAATCCATCTGAAAATTATCAACAACAATTAAAAAAGTTATTTTTAAACAATGCAATAAAAAATCAAAACTTCAAATTCAGTGTTATATACTTGAGAGCAATAAAAAAAAATGATATCTATCTATCTACCTATCAGGGATGCACAACCTTTTCAGGATAATGGGCCAAAATATGAAAAGTGATCATGGCAAGGGCCAAAACAGCACATGAATGATAAAACACATTAAAAACATGAAAACAGAAGGGGGGTTGTGGCAATACACATGAATTACAATTACTAATGTGCTTATCTTACTCATGCACACATTATGCAATAAATAAATGAATAAAACACAAACATTATAGCAATCATTAAAATACTTTACTAAAAAGTCTTGCTAAAAAGGGGGTAAACTTGAAATAGAATAATAGAGAAAAACTTTTTGGTAATTATTTTTTAAAGAGAACACAAATTTAATTTTGAGAAAAAAATTAATAATCAAAATTAGTAAAAAATTAATGAAATGACTGGAACTGAATATTTGCAGTTATTAATTTTATGTTGGGTTTAAGATTGATTGTGGCAATACGTAGAACAGCAGAAGGGTTCTCATCTGCTATTCTATTTCTTATTTTTGATTTGTTTAAATTCATTAGTGAGAAAGTTTGCTCACAAATGTAAGTGCTGCCAAAGAAAGCTGCACATGCAGCTGCATCTTACTTTAAGCACAAAAATTCCTTGGGTAAATTTTTATAAAATTCTAATATAGGTTTTTCTTTCAATTGATTTTTGAAAAAATCAATTCAAAATTCTGTAAATCAATTAAAGATAACTACATACTCTCATCTACTAGATATACATGAACAGAAAATGGAGAAGAAAATACATCTATTTTTGTTCAGCATTTTTCAAAATCAGAAAAACGATCATCAAATGCCTCATGCAAAATTTGTATTTGATCCTCATACTGCATTTTTATGTGTTGAAATGTTTCACTTCTGGTAGCTTCTATACGAAAATTGTACTTGCAGGTAGCCATGAAGCGAACAAACTGAAAAGCCACTTAATAAAAAGTAAATAAACTTGATGAGTAACTGTAAATTATTTATTCTGATGTAGTATCAGATATAATAGATTTGTATTATCTGATTTTTATCCTGTTTATATGAAAAAGTCTCATTTCATTATAAATTAGTCTTATTTTATTAACAACATTCAACAACTTCGAAGGTCACGCGGGCAATAGGTTGTGCATCCCTTATATATATATAATTATTGTAAAGAATTAATGAACATTACACATGGTATTTACATTTTTATATATTTTTAAACCCCCACTTTAATGCACAAAAGCTAACAGAGAGATCATTGATTGGAAGGGGAATCAGAGGTTATCAGTGAGATTAAATGCTAGGTTCAATATAATTTGATATCTTCACTTTCTAATAATCATATGTGGCTTATATGTAAATGATATAGATAAAATAAATTGATTTTTTCATCTTTTTATCAAAATTTGACTTTAACAAAAAGTATAAACTACTGACATTTTATGTATCTAAACCTTCCTTTCCCCTTTCTCCATCATGGTGTTATTTAACAGAAATCCTCCTCCTTAGAATAAGATAATATCTGAAATTGCTTCACAGAAATAATATACTGAGTAAGAGACAATCAACTAGTAGCAACAAGGTAAAGTAGACACATGGCAAAGATTCGAGGGCAATGACAAAAATTAAGACAAATTTTTCTAGGGAAAAACAACAGCAACAAATGAAATCAAAGATAGCGAAAATAAAGAAAAACTGAAGTACTTCTATATTAATAAAATAATCAAAATATAACCTTATTTTCTTGGCAGCCTTATCGCTAGAAGATTTTTTATCTTTATCAAGTTTAGAGCTAGAACTTTTTTGTTTGGGTTGAGACTGAGTATATTGTTGAGTTACTTGGGCAACAAGTAAAGGATTTATACGTGGTTTCCTGAAATGAAAAACAAACATTAATTGTAACATTATGTAATCAGTATAATCTACATAAACAAGCTATTTTTTATATATGTTCAAATTTCAGCACTTCTGAAACATTATGATTTACTTGGAATATCAGAAATTCTTAATTTATATTAAAAAAATTTTTAAATAAAAATAATAAAGTTAAGAATTTTTAAAGTTTAAAACCAAAGTTGATCAAAAATTTATTCCTTAAAAGCTAGTTTTAAATGTTAAATAACAAACAGTCATAACTAGAAATAAAATATAATAAAAAGTGAAAATGTGCATTCATTCTATTACTTTTATTTGCTTGTTCTGAAGATACAGGAAGAATATTTAATATTATTTCTAGAAATGTTGAATTTTGAGTATTCAGCAGTATTTCCAATTCCCAAGCCACAACAACACGAGTAGGTCCAACTTATAAGAATCGATTTAAGATAAATTAGGACCCAAATTTTATATATAATGGAGATATTCAATAAAACAATATATGGTCTGAAATGTGTGGTTCCCTACATTCATAATAGATTTTAAACCATCAGACAACTTATTAGTTTTCATAATAATAATGTTATCCATTACTATTATTTTGTTTTAAAAATTTGTTTCCAAAAGGTGAAATATATATTATTTGCAACTATATTGATTTCATCAAATATTGAACAGAACTTTTTTACCTATTGCATTTCCAGCTGCCGACACACAAACAGTAGAGAGGGTGTAATATTTAGAAGATCACACAAATATTTATCTAACAAACAAGAGCTAAAATTTTGTTTTCCATCCAAATTAATAATGAAAGAACTACAGTGGGACAAACAATTAAGGATACACCTTACTTTTACTTGATAAATCCGACTTTCAATCGAAATAACACATTAACTAGAAGTGCAAACGTGTTTCTACTTTCACAAGTAACAAAAGGGTTAATTAACAGTAAAAATAACGAAAATCAACAAAAAAAGTATCTAAAATTAAAAATTTCACAAGTATTTGAAATAAACATAGGTAGATATTTACCTCAAAAAATTAAGGATACACCAATAAAATTTTTGTTTAACTACCACTAGATTTTTTTTCTGCTCGCTACAATAAAAGCCTAAGTTTGGCCAATTTAATCTTAAACCTTTTCGACTGCTACTTTTATCTTTTGAAGTTGGTTATGTGAATTTAAAGTCCCGATTTTAAATGGAAAATGGTTCCTTGGAGAGAGACCAGTATTTATGTAAGAAAATTTATATTAAATTTATTTAAGAAAGGTAAATCTTATCGTGAAATAGCTGAAATTGTCGGTAGAAGCCACTCGTGTGTCAAGAAAATCATTGGAAGATTTAAAAGCGATGGATTAATTGAAAATAAAAGTGGAAGAGGAAGGAGAAGTATTCTGAGTGACGTAGCCAAAAGGAAAATTTTGAAAGATATCAAGATTGATCCTAAACTAAGTGCAGTCAAACTACCTGCAGAAACTTCTCGAATAATGGGCAGAAGTGCAAGTGCTGAAAATGTGAGAAATGTGATTAGACATACTGGATATAGCAGTCGAGTAGCTAGAAAGAAACCTTTCATAAGCTTACAAAATCAGAAAAAGTGTTTGGTGTTTGCAAAAACTCATCAATTGAAGACAGATAACTTTGGGAAGAAAGTTATACTTAGTGACGAAAGTAAATTCAACATTTTTGGAAGTGATGGCAGTCACACCTTTGGAGAAAGCCGAACACCGCTTTGGATCCAAAAAATATACTTCCTACAGTTAAACATGGTGGTGGCTCTGTCATGGTTTGGAGTTGTATGGCTTCAAATGGGGTAGGAAATTTAGTTTTTATAGATGGCATAATGGTTCATAAGCTTTATATAGATATACTCAACAACAATCTTAAAGAAAGTGAAAAAAAATTGGGTTTAAATGGAAATTTTATTTCCCAGCAAGCCAATGACCCCAAACATACAGCATGTAATGTCAAAATGTGGAGTCTTTTTCATTGTAAACAGCAATTGAACACACCACCACAGTCCCCTGGCATCAATGTCATAGAAAATTTGTGGGCCACACTTGAAATAGCGGTCCAAATACACCAAATTAGGAACAAAAACCATTTAAAGGAAGTGTTACAAGAAGAATGGGATAAAATATCTTCACATACCACCAAAAATTTGTCGAATCGGTAACAAGACGTTTGAAGGACATTATAAAAGTCAAAGGGCATGCAACCAAATATTGACACTGTCTTTGTATGTGATATGTCACACAAATTTCATTGATGTATCCTCAATTTCTTGAGGTAAAAATCTGCCCATGTTTATTTCAAATACTTGTGAAATTTTTAATTTTAGATATTTTTTCGTTGATTTTCGTTATTTTTACTGTAAATTAACCCTTTTGTTACTTGTGAAAATAAAAACACGCTTGCACTTCTAGATAATGTGTTATTTCAATTGAAAGTTGAATCTATCAAGTAAAAGTAAGGTGTATCATCAATTGTTTGTCCCACTTCAGCAAGATACTTGAAAATGCCCTCACAATTTATTAATTTGATATCTTTTTTATTGAAATTATAAGTTTTTAACCAAACAAAAATTAACCCTTTTCATATTTATTGAATACAACTTCAATAAAATACCATACAAAATTTATTTAACAAAATAATTTAATGACTTTATGATTTTCCATTCAAACAAAGTAACAATGATTTTAGTTAGCAACACACTTTATCCATATTTTTTTATTCTATTGAAAGTCACCTACATACTACTTAATTCAAATGCAGCATTTTTATTTGTTAAAATCTTCTCATTTAAGTATCTTACTTATTCTTTTCATATAAAATTCCCACAACCTGAAAAGCTAATGCTTAACCTAATCAATTATCTATTTTTTTCAAGAAGGGGCTAATAATAAAAGGTTCTAACCTAGTTAACTATTTATTTCAGAAGTTAGCATCAACTTGAAATTTTTATTAATTTTTTTGAATTTCCAAACTTGATTTCATCTATTTAAATATTTAAAATAATAAAGAAAAATAAATAACTGGTCTTAGTGATTGGTTTAATAATGCTATCTTCTCAGGAAAACTCATGATGTTATTAATAATTACCACCATCATTTTATTTTCACTAGAAATCTCAAAAATACTTCTTTCGATATACATTCTCTATTGGGTGGGGGGAGGGGCTGCAATCGAGTTCTCAGCCCTAACTGCTATACTAATTCATCAATTTTTTACTTAATATCAAAACTCATAACCCGTAAATACATTATCATTTGCCCCATCAGCTATTAAGATGAAGAGATTTCCCAAAATAAAACATACATAACTTGGAGCTTCAAGAAATGGACTAAATATGCCAATTAAATTTCAACACTTTTCAAGTACAGCTAACTAATTAGAACGGCCAATTTTCATTTTGCAAGTATGCTTTAGTTTTCTTTTGCTTTGAAAAATGAGTTCACCAGGATTGGTTCACACAACTAAATATATACTATTATAATACAGAAGATAAATACTTAGTCAATGAAAGTAGCTAGTTTATTTAAATACTCAATTCAGATTTTATAACACTTTAATTTGTACTAGAACATAAATTTGTAAAATATTTGTGAGGTGAACCTTTGTAGATATTAATCTTTTTTCAAATGTCATGATAGTTATAAGTCAGTTTCTAAAAAAATTAAAAAATAAATTCCAAATTATTTCATGAAGAGGGAAAAGATTATTCCTTTCATGGTATTATTGGATTTTTCCTTTTAAAAGGCAAAAAAAAAAAAAAAAAAAAATCTCTTCATAATATTCACTTTTAATACACATAGTGAGAAAATAGACTTGATTTAAGATTTTTAAAAATATCAATAGTTATCATTATTGATAGTACATTTTTTAAATATAAAATTGCTACTTTAAAAAGTTTTATTATTTTTTTCATAATAGTTTTAAAAAATTAAATGACTTTAAAAATTATTTTGAAAAAAAAATCTAGGATAATATCAGGCAAAACATACCTTGTTGAAGTTCCTTTTCGAACATCACACATTAAGCACTTGAAAGCTTCAGCAGTATTTCTGTAGGTGCAGACACTACAATCCCAGTAATTTTCTTCAGCCCCCTTAGAAGATCTTTTTGTTCTTCTACAGTTCCGAAAATAGATTTGCCATTAAATAAAGCATTTTTCATGAAAATAAAATTGCGATTTACAAACAAATTAATGTTCTTTGATAAGTATAAGCCTTTAAATTGTATAATGACTTGAATACACATATTTAAAAAAAAAAAAAAAGGAAAGAAAGGGTAGGTAATAAAATTTCCATTAAATAATTTTCAATTTTCTTTTTAAAACAGTAGAATTATTTCCCTTTTCTTTCTTTCTTTTTTAAATCTCAATATATTATGCTTTCAATGTTTTCTAAATATATTAAAAACACCTAAGTCACATGAATAGTAAGAAGCAGCAAATGATTACAACATCTACAGTGGACATGTATAATATGTACATCTATTCTGCTTAGTGTAAAAGGAAAAATTCGACTTGTTCTTGAATACAAAATTGCAATACCCAGAAAACGCTACTTTTCCATTAGCTAGAAGCAAGCGAAAAATCATCAAATAATGTAGAATTCGACCTAATTTCTTACTTAAAAGCAGGTAAAAAAATATTTTTTGCCCATAAATTTCGGAGACATCAAAACCTCCTAACCAAAACAACATGTTCTCGCATAATAATAATAATAAAAACAATTTATAATAAGATACATGTCAAAATAGTTTTTCAGAGAGCATGCAGCCCGATATAAACAAATATTCTCCAGCTACTTGTAAGATTCAATTAATTAGATTCACGCTAGTATGATAAATCAGTTTCGATTTTAAAATATTGTATTCTTCTTAGATAATGAATAAATGATATAATAGTAAAATCTTACACAAATGATTAAGAATTAGATCAATGGTTACCAATTACTTAAGAATAAAAACATATTTCTACACTTGCATATACATATGATTTTGCAGCTTTTTATCTCTAAAGTACAAAGGGATAAAAAAAACCAGCGGTAAAAAATATTTAAATTATGCAAAATCAAGGAAAAATTATATAATAATTAATATTTAATTACAAAGTTATGATTAATTTTGGATAAAAAATTGATTTTAAACACTTGGAATGTTCACAAGTTTTTAAAGAAATTAAAAGAATTCTATTCATTCATTCATTTTTAACTGATTGAAAAAATTATTAGTTTGCATCAAATTTTTGTATTAAAATGCAAGTATGAAAATGTAAAGAGAACATATAAAAAATTAAGGTTTTTCTTTACAAATATTTGATTATCTGAATCAAGATCAATAAAAATTAGTCATAATCCAATTGCTAAAACAAGTAATAAAATTATTAAATACAATTAAGGCAACATAGGAAAAGGAAAGTGGTTGATAGAATAAGACTCAGTGAAATTTGACTTAATGAAATTCATTGATTTTCAACCAAAATTTAATCAAGAAAACGATGTTTCAAGTTTGCAATTTGAATATATTCCAATAGGAAAAAATAAAAATTTCAAATAATTTTAAAAATAGAGAAAAAAGTTTAATTGAATGATTTTTTTTAAAAAAAAATGATAGAAAAGTCTGTATATCAGAACATGATAATTACATAGAGATCATTTTATTTTCTTAAATAAATAAAATTAAGATCTCTACAAATATAGAAAATAATACAGAAGAGCAAACAAATCATAAACAGCAATAATAAGAATGGAGAACATATAGGCCCCTTAAATGCACAGGACGAGTTGGATATAATTTAATAAATGATAGAGGAAGCCAATACGGATAATAAAACAGTATCACAACCCTGCCCTACCACTTGCATTTGCAAATTCTGGTAAATAATGTGATAATGTCACAAGTTAAGGAAAATATCCCAATTTAAAGAGTTTTTGAGAAAGCTGAGTATGAAAAACATATTTTGAAAAAAGAAAGGGAAAGGGGTTGAAAAAACCATATGATGATAACATGAACTTGGATTAAAAACTGAACTAAAGCATCAAAACCTTGCAAAACAAAAAATTAAATTGTCACCAAAACATTTAATATTAAATATTGCAAATACTATTTCAAATATAATACATGAAATTTGCCAAAAACTTGTCCATTTCATCAACTTTCAAATTAGTTTAAGTAGGCAATATAAATATTCCAATTCAGGAGAAATTAAATATATAATTTGAAATACAGCACTAAAATTGATATTTGTAAAAAAAAAAGCATTGATACTCCTGATTTTAATTTCTTGTTGTTTTCCACTGTTTAAATTTTATTCAAGAAAGCAAATTTTAAAGCTGAATAAGAAAAGGAACATTTTTATTAGATTATATAAACATAATAGAAACAGAATAGAGAGTTCATATAACCAGATCCATACATTCTATATTCACTGTATTCATTCCTTTCATCTATCATACTTTTCATCAGCAGATTTTTTGTTTCTTTGAAAAATGGCGATTTTAGTAAAGTACTGCATACAGAGGAGTAAATTTCTCATGAATAAGAACACTGATATGGTTTAGTGTAGGCTCACTAAGAAAGCTGATGGACTAGATAAGTTTTTGTTCAATTTGACATAATATAGTTGAAGTAATATTTGCAGCTATTATGGATTTTAGCAATAATTTGATTTTGCATATTAGAAAAATTTTGATGTTCATCACAAAATCTTATTCTTTTTAATTATGTGCAAATCTGCCAAAAAATTTTGACATAATTTTTTTCTTTCTTGGTTAGTAGGATAATCACTTTATCTATCAAATTTGAAAACTGTAAAAGCTATGAAAAAATTGATATGAAGTTTTATAATCTTACAAGGGCTCTTCATTTTTTTTTTCTGTTCGGGAGATTAATTTCAAACCCAATGTGTATATTCATTTTCATTCCCTTTTAAATATACAAAATAACCACACCATTTTGGAAATTCAAAACTTAATTTTTTGAAAAAAATATATTTGATAAAATTTAAACCAGCAATTCTCAGCTTTACATCCTTAATTGTAATTAAATGAAGAAAAAGACAATAGGAAAGTAATAGTTTTAAGTTTTAAATTAACAACCCAAATAAATTGCCATATAATAGAATTTAGGGGAAGACTTTTTGGTTTGAAATGAATGATGATTCAACCAGCACCTTACAAAGCTTCTGGAAGCCTACATAAAAAATTTAAAATTCTAAAAAGAACTCCAAACATTACACTTCTCCAAATTCCTTTTGACAACATTTATTTCTTCATTTTCAAAACCTATCTGTATTTTACAAGTTGAATTCAAATAGTATTCCTGAGAAGAATGCTGTTGTGTATGCTTTATCAGTATATGAAACCTAAGGTCAAATGAAAGTCAAACAAAAGAAAGGCCTAACCATCTTATTTGACAGAAAAAGAATCTCCAGAATTGATCACAGTAGCTATCTAATCATTTAATAAAAGAAAGTTAAAATAAAATAGAGAAATTTGCTCTAAAGAAATTCTTCAAACAGAGACATTTTGTAATGATAATTTAATACACAGCCCTATATAAATTACATATATTTCCTATATATTTTTAAAATATAGTTATAAAGAAAACGTCTAAGAGATTAAAATATGAATCAACAGACAAATCTTGAAGAAAAAGATGTACAACTTGAAAAAACTGTGGTTTTTACTATACAGTTTACAAATGTTATAAATATAAGATTTAAAAAAGCAGTAAATTATGACTTATTAGATTAAGAAATATCAGTATACATATATAGCTAAATGTATTACCAGTCATTACACAAAAACAATCTTGCACAATTTTAACCATTTTATTCAAAAACTTACTCTATTTTTAGATTTACAAAGCTTAAAGAATGTCTCTTAAATATTTTCATCTTTTACAAATATTATATAATTAAATTATTCTAACAGATAAGTATATGGATTATGCCCTACTTGCTTCAGATAAATATGCATGATGAATTAAATAATTTCCATTCATTAAGCAGTCATCTTTAATAAAGAATCAAGTATTAATTATTTGCAAATTTAATATTAATGGAAAAAATATTTTCTTTTTTGTATGAAGCAGCAGTTTATGAAAGATATATTATATTAACAAACATAAATGTCATGTCTGATTTTCAATAATACCCTGAAAAATGCTAAGACAAAATATCCACTATACTACTTTTCCTTAGTAAATATAACTAGCAAAAATAAATATATTTCAAATATTTGACACCCACCAGCACATTCAAAATGATTTAGAATAATCTAAATAAAAATTTGGTTGATTTTCAGCAAAATTACACATTAAACATGTTATTTAAGTTTTTGCTAATACTTGTCAAACTGTGCCAAACAGTAAAAAACTTGCAAAATATCAAACAAAAAATTTATTTAGGTTACTATATATGACAAGTTAATCATGTTTTTAAAAAATTACAGCTCGGTGATTGTGCCATATTCTTTAATTCATCCCAAGATTTTTATAATACTACTATTTACAATCAGTTACTGAAGAAGCTGCAACAATTCAAGTTGTAAAAAAAACCCTTTAAATTACTGAATGTCAAATGCACAGGTATTGTTTATTATGGATGTTTCCACATGTACTAGGTATACTGAAAGAATTCAACAAAATTTTATTTTTAATCCATTAGGATTATTTTTATACTATTTAACCAAGTATAAGGATAAAGTTGGTTATCTGCTGATTAGCAAAGTAATAAATGCTAAAAAAATTTAACCAAAATAAATAAATACACATAAAGTTACATTTCAATGTCATTAAGAAAAAGTTATTTTCTGTAATTAGTGTAACTATGACAATTTTTTTTAAAAATGTATTTGTGCCAATTGAAATATTTGCAATGCACACTGCATGGTAACCTACCTACACAACCTACTACATAAGAAATATTTTTTACAGTAAAACCAGAAGTTGGAATCAGTAAAAAGTGAATGCTTATTCAAGATAATAAAATTTATATGCCCTTAATTCTTTAAAAGGCATTATGAAATTAAAAATGAGTTTCTAACTATCGTGAAAATTTATTAACTAATGTCATGTAAAATTAAAATTGCACAGTCAAACAAAATTAAGTATACTTATCAATTGACTTTTATTTCAGTAAATGCACACTTCATCATTTAAGTTTTTCAGCAGATTCAATTTCAGCAAATTAAATGTATTCATACACTAATAATTATTATCTACAGAATTTCAATTTATCATATATTTGTCAAAACAAGCATGAACTATTATAGAACTAGAAAATTTCAAAATTAAAAAGCAAAGGGGAAAAAAACATAATTTACATCATCTATAATAGAGAGAGACAACAGGGAATTTGTCTAAAGAAATGTTTTTTTTTTCCGCATAGGCTAATTCTTATACTAACTTTTAGCATATTAAATTTAGATTATAATACAAATTTTACTAAGATCCTCCTTCCAAAGAAGCTGCATGCATAATGCTAAATTTGAATTACTTTTTACCTCCGAAATATTGTAATGAAGTGGTAAACAAGGCAACAAAATCAAAACAAATATGCGGTTAATCAGGAACGACATAGTATAAATAAAAAAATAAGGTTAAAATAGATTATTTAAATCTAAAAAATAGCAATTTCTTAAAGAAAAACTGAAACATCATTCTTAAATTTGTACCATGAATATGCTTTTTCTGAGTTAAAGTGATATTTAGAAAATTTAACACAGCATTAAAGTACATAATTAAGACAAAAAGTATACCTATTTAAATTTTTCTTTGCATCCATTATATATAAGCTACTTTACCCAAAAGTAAAAAGTTTGTAAAATATTCATAAAACTGTAAACTTTATTTACGAATTATAAAACAATTAGAAAAGACAGGAAAGATGGCGAGAGAACAGAGTGATGCCAATCCGTTTTAAAATTAGACTTAATAGGGGAGGCTTAATAAAAAAACAGTAGTTAAGGTGATTGCGTAAGTTAGTACGTCACAAAACAGTGCAGAGTCAATTCCAAAGAAAAGACTGGAAATTACTTCTTTTGAAAGATTGCAATTTCTTGGTAAGTATTTTTTTGATAAAAAAGGAAAAATCCTTTTTTGATATTAGAAAACTTTTCAGGCCAATATGTAACTTGTATGTCCAAAACTGAGGCAGATTTTTCTCTGATAATGATTAATTCTAGTGCAACCACAAAAATGTTTGTAAGACAAGTGTGTCATTCTAAAAGGATAAAAAGAACTGATTCAGCACAATTGAAGTTTACTTGAATAGTTTTAATAAACTCTATAGCTCTTTTCAAAATGATTCACAAGTTGTAAAAGTGAATAAAATCCGTGTGTAAATAAAAAGTATTGTTAAAGTAGTTCTATTAAAGCTATACACTTGCAACACTTCTGTAATAGTTTTCTCTTCTTAAAATGTGACAATCATAAATTAGTATCGAACAGAAATTAACACTGCATAGAAATCACCAGCATCGTATTAACCTCTCAGTAATTATTCAAACTGACTGATGTCATGTGCTGATGGTTAAGTGTTCTTTCAAATTGCAAAAGAAATATGGTTCCATTTCCTTTGTGAAATTTTCCTGATTTTCATTAGAGGCTTTAGAATTGGTAAAGTACCTCTTTATTACAACCAATGGTACAGACTTGCTTGCCAGAAGAAATCTTGATATCAACAATAGTTGTGAATCCCAAGTTAGACTGCCTAGTTTATTAGCACTTTTGGAAGCAGAAGTAGAAGCTGAAGAACGAATTTCTTTAGAAATGCAAGATTTTGTCTGAATAAAAGAAAGAATAAGAATAATTTTAATAAAAAAAAGGTTTGAATCTAGGGAAATGAAAATTAAGTGTCAACAGCTTCCGGTCTATTCGCCAATGCACAGAAGCAAGATAATCATGTATTCTTAACTATTCAAGAATAATTCTTAACCTCAAGAATAATACAAGAGCAGATTATCTGCTCGAAAAATGAGTTTGATGGAAAGAAAGCTACTTTGAAAGTTAAAAACTGTTGATATGTATGCTTGATTATATATCAATTAGAAAATGTCAAATATTTGTCAATCTATAATGTGTATATAACAATGCCATGCTAGTATAATAACCTACTAGTATAAACAAGCTATGTCTTGTGAAAGAAAACTCCCCAGAAAGTGAAGAAGTCCAAAAGTTCTTTTACAAGCACTTCAAGCCAAATTAGTCTCAGATAATAATGGAATGACTATACATATACTTATCGATTCAGGCTCACAAAACTCATACATATTTGTTCGGTAAATGTCATAATATAAATTTGTCAACGGACATTTATTATGTAGTAATATTTATTCTGGTTTTATTTTCTTTTTCTGTTTTATCTGTTATTTTATGCTTTTCTTAAATAGTCATGAAATTGGATTTTTTTGAAGTATTATATTATTAAAGTTAAAGCAAACGATTTTAATTTAATTAAAACATTATTTAAAGTTATAAGCAAACGATTTTTATTTTAATTAAATCATTATTAAAAGTTAAAAGAAAACGATGGAATTCGGAAACGCTTGGAGTCTTGTTTTGAATTTTTAAAAATATAAGATGCTCTGCAAGCTACAGAAATTTATATATAGAATTTGAAGCTTAAGAAAACGGTTAGTTTTTTAGAAAGCATATTAAATTGTGGTGCCAACCGGACGTGATTGAAGAAAAAGGTCAGTAAATTAAACTTTCGATTTCCAGTACTTTCGTTTCTATTATGGAAGATCTAATTAAACGGCGTAGTCCAATAAGGGCTAATTTTACGAAGCGTTATAATGCGTTAATAACGGCTTTGAAAGAAGAAAATTTAAATAAGGATGATATTGAAATAAAACTTTGTTCTTTAGAAAGAGTTGCTACTAATTTGGCAGAATTCGACGAAAGTGTATGTAAAGCATTAGTAGGGACTGAATCTGAAGAATATGAAGTAGAGTATGAAAAAATAGAAGAATATCGTGAAAAATTAGATGCTGCACGGATTCTTGTAAAAACTTGTTTAGAAAAACTTTCTTCTATATCCGAAGTGCCGGAGTCAGTTAATGTGGCGAAAGCTAAATTAAAACTTCCCGAAATTGAATTAATTAAGTTTGGCGGTGAAGTGAAAGATTGGCTTAGCTTTTGGAGTCAATTTGGAAGAATTCACGAGGACGTTACCATCGGTGATGAAGTGAAATTTCAATATCTGATACAGAGTACTATAATAGGCAGTAGAGCGCGGGAAATAGTTGATAGTTATCCGCCAACTGCAAAAAATTATGCAAAAGTTATTGATAGCCTGAAGGCTAGATTTGGCCGTGAAGAACTTCTTGTTGAATATTATGTTAGAGAACTACTTTCATTGGTTGTAAAAAATGCTGTTAATATGAATTCGAAATTTAATATAATGCAACTTTATGACAGATTGGAATCATATTTAAGGTCACTGGAGTCTATTGGTGTAACTACTGAAAAATATGCAGCTATGCTTTTCCCGCTAGTGGAATCGTGCATTCCTGAAAATTTATTGAGAGTTTGGTTACGAAATCCAGTGAAAATTACAGTAGACAATACCGATTCTTACGGCTATAAATTGTCGCAATTGCTATTATTTCTCCGAACGGAAGTGGAAGGGGAAGAGAGGATTTTGATGGCAAAATCAGGCTTCAATTCCACAGAAACTCGGAAGCAAAGTAAAAAATATCGAGAAGTCGAAACTGTTCCGACGGCTAATGATTTGGTTTATGAAGCCAAATCTTTGAAGTCTTGTTTATTTTGTGGAAAAGTCCACAATTCACAAGATTGTTTTAAGGCTCAAAAAATGTCTTTTGGTGAAAAACAAGGTATTTTAAAGAAGAATAAGGCCTGCTTTACTTGTTTAAAGGTCGGACATGTTTCCAGAAAATGCAAATCTAGTGTTCAATGTATGCTTTGTCAGGGAAGACATTGGACAATTATGTGTCCTGGAAAGGTCAATAACACCAAACCTAATGCCGCAGAATCTCCCAGCACTGATGGAAATATAGTTTTATCAAATCAAAGTGAACCGGAAATTCTTTTACAAACCCTTTTAGTATTAATTGAGACGGGTGGAAGAAACAAAGTGGTAAGAGCATTATTTGATACAGGATCGCAGAGATCATACATTTTGAAGTCAACTGTTAATGAAATGAAATTAACCGCAGAACGAAGTCAAAATTTAACGCATGTAGTATTTGGCGGCGCTAGCTCCAAGAAGAAACACAATTGTTATGAACTGGCTGTGAGTAATTTGAAGAGAAATTATTCTTGTAATATTCAAGTTTTGGATCAGGATATCATTTGTGGTTATATTCCTAGCATACAAAAGGGCCCATGGGTCAAGGAGCTACAGAATAAAGATATCCAATTCACAGATGTTGGTAAAAGCTCGATGCCTATAGAATTGTTGATAGGAGCTGATTATGCTGGAAATCTCTTCACAGGAAATATATGTCCATTGTCATCTGGTTTGATTGCTTTTGAAACCTATTTGGGTTGGAGTGTAATGGGAAAACCAAAAGTGGATTTCAACAAAAACTCCTCTATATCTCTTTTTATTCAAAGTAATGACATTTCAGACCTGTGGAGACTAGAAACTATAGGTATAATGGACCCATGTGAGACTGATAAATCTAAAGATTTAGAACATAAAGCTTTAGACTATTTTTCCAGAAATGTAAAAATTGACGAGAACGGAAGATATGAGGTTAAGCTTCCCTGGATGCGCAGTCAAGAGGAATTACCTTCAAATAGAGACATCGCTGGGAAAAGACTCGTTTCTACTAGCATGAAGTTATTAAAGAGCAATCAATTCGAATGTTATGATGCTGTCTTCGAAAAGTGGAAGAAAGAAGATATTATAGAAGATTCTTGTGAGGGTCCTGGTCACTACCTACCTCATCGAGGAGTGTTTAAGAATGATTCCACCACCAAAGTGCGGCCAGTTTTTGACGCTTCATGCAAGTCAAGAGGAAATCTTACTTTGAATGACTGTTTGATGAAGGGTCCAAATTTTATAGAGACAATACCTTCAGTACTCATGAAATTTCGGGAGAAAACTTTTGGTGTGGTTTCTGACATCAAAAAGGCGTTTCTACAGATATCAGTCGCTAAGGAAGACAGAAAATACTTAAAATTTCTGTGGTGGAAGGATGAGGACAGAGATGCGACTAAAGTGTATCAGCATGCCAGAGTAGTGTTTGGCCTGAATTGCAGTCCCTTTCTGTTGAGTGCTGTCATTCACCATCATTTGGATCAATATCTATCTTCTCCTTACCATGATACTGCTCTGAAGTTAAAGAACTCATTTTATGTCGACAATTGTTTGACATCAGTAGATTCAGAGCAGGAGCTGCAGCACTTTATTGAAGACTCAACAAAACTGATGGCACAAGCCAAGTTTGACCTTAGAGGTTGGGAATTCACAGGAGATGCAGTTTCATTAAAAGATCCAAACCCAACTCCTGTTTTAGGACTTTTGTGGGAAAAATCAGAAGATGTGCTTTTCTGTGATAATTCTTTACTGGAAATGCCTCCCGGTACAGTTACTCGACGTGTGATTTTATCTTTTGCCAATAGAGTTTTTGATCCAGTTGGTTTCACTTGTCCAGTTTCTTTGCGACCTAAAATATTATTGCAAGAGAATTGGAGGTCGAAGAAGAGCTGGGACTCTGAAGTATCACCGTACATGAAGGAAAATTTTCTGAAATGGATAGAAGATATAAAATTGTTACATCTTGTAAAAATTCCGAGGAAAATTTTTATCAACAATGATTCTTCCGTTAGTTTCCACGTATTTTGCGATGCTAGCACCACTTCATATGCAGCAGTTGTTTTCATCCGATGCCAATCAGCCCATGAAACCTCTGTACAATTACTAGCTGCTAAATCTAGAATAGCTCCATTAAAATCCATTACTATACCAAGACTGGAACTGCTTGCCTGTTGCATTGGTGCAAGGCTCTCAAAATTTGTAAAAGATAGCTTAAATATTGTAAATGTGAAAACACAGTTTTGGACAGATTCTACCACAGCTCTTCAATGGATCAGACGAGACGAACCTTGGAGCGTTTTTGTCCGGAATCGAGTGAATGAAATTCGGAAGCAGTCAAATGTAGAGGACTGGAGACATGTTCCGGGACCACTAAACCCCGCCGATTTGCCCTCTCGAGGATGCTCTGTTTTGAAACTTTTGAGTTCTAAATGGTGGGAGGGACCAAAGTGGTTACTCTTACGTGAGGATTTGTGGCCAGAATCGAATTACTATATTAATGAAGACATTGTCTCTGTAGAAAAATGTGGCAAATCAATTAGTCTTGTAAACAACTCTCGTGTTACGGCAAATCTTTTCTCCCGGTTTTCCAGCTACGCCAAAATCATTAAAGTTTTGGGTTGGATTTTAAGATTTGAACATAATTCTAAGATCGGAAAGGAATGCAGAAAAGAGGGATATTTGACTACACTTGAAATAAATGAGGCAGAAAAAAGGATTATTAGGATGATTCTAGAAGAGTCTTTCACAGAAGAATCAGTTAGAAGTTTGAAGACCCTCAATGTTTTTAGAGATGAGGAGAGCATTTTAAGGATTAAAACAAAATTAACTGAGAAGGACGACTTACGAAATTTTAGATACCCCATTCTTCTTCCTGAAAAACATAGGTTAGTAGAGCTTCTTGTCAGAAAGGTTCATATGGAAAACTCTCATGCTGGAGTGCAGATTCTATTATCGAAATTGCGAGAAAATTTCTGGGTTATAAATGGAAGAAGAACTGTTCGTAGAGAAATAAACAAATGCTTAAGATGCAAGAGATATAATTCCAAGAATATACAAACCCAACCTATCGGTTTGCCTCAGGATAGAGTAGAAGAATCAGCTGCGTTTGAAGTGAGCGGCGTAGATTTGGCCGGACCACTTACTCTTAAGGGAGGTGGAAAATGTTGGATAGTTCTTTTCACATGTGCTGTGTATCGTGCAATACATCTCGAACTGACTCTGTCACTTGATATTAGATCCTTTCTCCATCGCCTTCGGCGGTTCATAGCCAGACGAGGTCGACCAAAGATTATTTACAGTGATAATGGCACTAACTTCGTAGGCGCTGAAAATTTGATGCGAAAACTAGACTGGGAAGCGATTGAAAGAGAAACTTCTATCCAAAAGATAACATGGAAATTCATACCACCCTCCGCACCTTGGTGGGGTGGATTTTGGGAACGGATTGTACAAATGGTGAAAATACTTCTTAGACGTGTCTTAGGGAATGCCTGCTTACACTATGAGGAGCTGGTTACCATTTTATGTGATTGTGAGGCGGTCATTAACTCCAGACCTCTGACGTACTTATCAGAAGATTCCAATGACCTCATTCCTCTCACTCCGTCAATGTTCATACAAGATATTCCGACGGTGGGAGTGCCCGATTTAGATGAACTGGACACTACCAATGTTAATAGGCGTTGGAAATATCGACTAAATCTTAAACAACACTTAAGAAAAAGATTTCGTCGTGAATATCTAGGCATATTAATACAACCACGGAATAAAAATAATTATTACGAAGTAAAACCTGGAGAAATCGTCTTAATAGAAGATGATTCAAAGAAAAGATTAATGTGGCCAATGGCTAAAGTTCTTGAGGTTTATCCAGGTAAGGATAAAAATGTCAGAGTTGTGCGATTGAAAACATCAAGTGGTGAGATTGTACGTCCTGTTCGTCGGATTTATCCCCTTGAGATAAAATGTGCAGAAGATGAAAGCCATCTTAGGGAAAACCCTCTTACAGCAAGAAGAGGTAGAACTATAAAAGTGCCTTCAAGATTTTTGAGGACTTGAACAATGCAAATTACTTTGTATCCAATGCTTATTTGCCTTATTTTCTTTTTGATTATTTACGAATAATCAAAGGTGGGAGTGTTCGGTAAATGTCATAATATAAATTTGTCAACGGACATTTATTATGTAGTAATATTTATTCTGGTTTTATTTTCTTTTTCTGTTTTATCTGTTATTTTATGCTTTTCTTAAATTGTCATGAAATTGGATTTTTTTGAAGTATTATATTATTAAAGTTAAAGCAAACGATTTTAATTTAATTAAAACATTATTTAAAGTTATAAGCAAACGATTTTTATTTTAATTAAAGCATTATTAAAAGTTAAAAGAAAACGATGGAATTCGGAAACGCTTGGAGTCTTGTTTTGAATTTTTAAAAATATAAGATGCTCTGCAAGCTACAGAAATATATATATAGAATTTGAAGCTTAAGAAAACGGTTAGTTTTTTAGAAAGCATATTAAAATATTAAATGTAGTATCCGAAAAAAGGAAATATTCTTCTATTTCAGTTGAAATGTTAATCCACTCACTTTTTGGTGGAGTTAATTCTGCTGAATGCAAGCATAATTGCTATAAAATAAAATTAAGAAGTCTAAATGGAAACTTTGGATGCAATTTCTACGCTTTGGACTAGGCCAAAATTGGTGAAGATATTTAACCTGTTGAGGAAAAAAAAAAAAAAAAAAAGGTTGTATCAACGAGTTGGAGCCTCATGGAATTAAGCTCTTTGATTTAAACTATTCTTCCGGGGCAATTCAAATATTCATCAATGCTGATATATGGGCAAACTGTTGACTTGTCACCGTAGATAATTAAGTAGTGATCTCGTTTCTGTGGAAACAAATCAAAGACGGACAGATATGGGGAAAATTGTCTCAGAAAATCAAAGGGAAGAACATTTAGTCTTGTCTGTGACATCCTCAAATGTTAAAGATGCTGATATTTCAAATTTGTGGAAACTGAATTTGATTTATGTCAAGGCTCTCATGAAAAGGAAATCCAGAGCTCATGATGACTTTGAAACCAAGCGATATTTTTCATAAACTGTCAAATTTAAATATTGTGATTACTGTAGTGTAGTGATAAATCTCCACTACGAGATAAATTTTCCTTGGCGAAACAAAGATTGGAGAACGTTACTCTGAAGCTGACTTCCTGTGCACTGTTCAGATTCTTCATTTTAAGAATAATTTCATTTTAACCTCAAGTCGTATATTCAAGGGGAATTATTTAAACAGGAATTTGAAGAAGCTGAAGTCTGTATAATACGGATAATTCAAAGACAATCTTTTCCAACCAAAGATTATAATAGATATTCTTTGGATTTTTTTTTTTGTTTTGACGAAAGCTATACTATAAAGCAGATGAAAATTATTTTCTGAAGCTTGCATTCCTCCTCTCTAACCATGAAGTATTGAGACGATTCCTCATCTACAATCATGAAAGGAAATGTCATGCAAGAATTCAGATACTTTTATATTTGCTTAGAGAGAGCTACTAGATTTTGCAAGAAAGAAAATTTGCAAAAAAAAAAAAAAAAAAAAAAAAAAAAAATCTTCTTTTTGCTTTGCTACCTAGCGGTAGAGTTACTCTACCAAAGTTTTTCGAAGTGTGCGGTGTAGATTATGCTAGTCCTTTCTATTTTGAATCAAATGGTAAGGCAAGGATCATTGTCTTTACTTGCGCCATCCATCGAGCAGGTCATTTTGAGTTGGTTCAGTCACTTATGACTGATGCTTATATCCAAGCCTTAAGACCACTAATTTCCAGAAGAGGCAGAATTTCGATTCCCAAAACGTTCGAGCCGTAACAGCATGAAAGTTGGGGAAACCAGCAGTGTTTTAAAGAGATTGGATTAGGAAAAGATAGCCGTGTACTCAGTCACCCCAGAAAATCACTTGGAAATTTATTCCTCCCTCAGAGCGTGATGGGGTGGATTTTGGGAGCATATGGTAAGATTGCTTTAAGGGCTTCTTCGCATAGTGCTAAATAGATCCAACGTCGACTATGAAGAAAACACGATATTATGTGATTTTTGAGTCAATAATAAACGCTCGACCACTCACTTATCTTTAAGAATATCCAAATAAGTTAGGGTCATTGACTCCTCCCATGTTTATTCATGGAGGCAGCAACAGTAAAACTACAAATCTTGAAATAGTAGACATGTCTTCCAAGACAAAACTTGTAAAATACTTTCAGAGATTATGTGAAAATATCAGGCAACGATTCAGAAAAGAGTAATTTGCTCTTTTAGTCCCCAGAGGAATAAGAAGGAATGTTTTAAATGGTGTTGACGTTGTTCTTATTGGGCATGACAACGTCAAACGCATCGATTGGTCACTTAGAATTATCATAGAGGTTTTTAAAAAGAAAAGATGGAATTCCTAGATTAAAGATTTACAAAGGTGAAAAAATTCGCCCATTTCAAAGGCTCTACCTTTGGAAGTATCCGACAAAATTGTCTGGAAGAAAGTTAGAAAAACCGATGCTATCGTTTCGAAGGTGGCTAGACCAACCGATTCTTCCTCTAACATTGCTACAGTTGGGATGCAGCACCATCCCAAAAGTAAAACAGGAAGAACCATAAAAATTCCATGTCGATTAAACTTGCGAAATTTAAAATAATGCGCATCAAAGAATACCTTACTGCGCATACTCCATCACGCAGGGTTTACCAGAGAGAGCTGTGCAGAGATTAGCAGTAACCGGTTTGGCGATACAAAAGGTAAACAAGTTGGCGACATCCAGACCATCCACGGTAAAGTAAGTACCCCCGTTTTTCTTGTGTAATTTTTTACGATTTTAGTGTATCTCATGCATTTGTAGAACTGTGAGTTCATTTGAGTGAGCGCATAAAAGGCGTTCGTGTATAATTGTTGGCCTGTTAGTAAAAACATTAGCATTTTTGCATAAGAAGGTGCAACAAATCTGATAAAAAATAATAATTTCTTGAATATGTGGCTTATTAATTCCACTATTTTCCTTAATGGAATTCACATATTGGTGCTCTAATTTTTTAAAAAATGTATATTGAAATTGATTTGAAAGGAAGCAGGAAAAAGTTCCTATTTAAAGGTTGTTCCATAGTGCATGAACTCGTGCTCAGTTTTAATGAGACTTAAATATCATGAAAATTGAATGCTGAGTGTTTTTTAAAAAAGAAACATATTCTAATTTCAACTTTATTTTTTATTAAAATAGATTACAAATTACATGCTCTATTCTCAAATATTATCATCTATTATACCTCACAAAGTTAATGGTGATGATTAAAGTAATAGAAATCTCTAATATATTACTAGTGTTCCAAGTGAAGAATTTTGATGAATTAAAGTGTGAAGTTTGAAGAATTAAAATGTGTCCGGAAATTCTAAGTTATGAGGAAAGATAAAAACGTGTATTAATCTGAGAAGAAAATTAGAAAATTCTGAATTTAAACTATATAAAAACGAACACACCTGAAATGGTTTGTTTTCATTACTGTAAGAAAAATAAATTAAATTACATAAATTTATGCAACCATTTCCTAGAGAGTAAACTTATAACAGACATTTTAGAAAAAGATAGGCAATCCAGTATGAATAAACATTTAAGAAAAAGTAAATTCTTAAAAGGAATATAACAAAGTAGATCTTTAATAGAAGCAGTATAACATCACCAATTTTGTAGCCATGAAGTCCCAATATTTGTATCTGCCACACAATGAAGATTATTGAATAACTGTATGATAACTGAATACTGATTACTAAATAAATTTTAAATTTATAAATTGTAAATCACAAAAATAATTTTTAAATCCTAGGCAATTGAATGATCAAAATCTGAATTCTCAAAGTATTGCCAGCAATTGAATCTGGTTGTTTAAAATATAAAAGCATCAGTTATTTAGAATCATTATACATGGTGTTGGAAAACATCTTACTGAAGTTGAACTACAACAGTTTTCTTTTTATTAATGGCAAAATATAATGTATTTGTTGACTGTCATCGATAATTATCAGACATATATCCTTGGCATTTCAAGATGAATATGAAGCAATTTCTACTATTAATTGCTTCAAAGAATTTTTAAGAGTGCAAATCAGATTTAAATAGAAAATACAGGATTTCAACCATTACATACATCATAAAAAAATAACAAAAACACCATCATTTTCAATTCAATTAATAACTAAAGAATTTGTAAGATCTAATAGCATTGTAAAATCTAGAAGTTAAAAAAAATTTGCTAAATGCCAAGAATATGAAATACGAATTCACTGAATATAAGAAAATAACTAATTCATCAGGTACAATTCAATTGACTTCTTATGAAATGAAATTTTTTTTTCAAATATTTCTAAAAATATTTGTATGTATATGAAATGAAAAATTATTGCAATTTCTTTAATTCTATATTTAAAAACAATTTACCATTAAATATTTAACTATATTAGTTTTAACTATTGTCTGTTAAACATTATTGTTATCACAAAAAAGATTTTATAAGAAATATTTTATTTATATTCAACTGTGTTTAGATTTAAAATGAATAATCTTGATTTCAATCATACAATAAAATATGATAAAATTAGCAAGTGAGCAAACAAACATTGACACAACATATACAGTTATTATAACCTCATTCAACACTTTTTCCCCCTAATTTTCGTAGAATAACTTCTGATAATACAAATAATATTTAAAGAGGTTAAACAAGACAAAAATAATGTACTAGTAAACTTGAAATGGAACCCTTAAAAATATTTTGAATCAACACCTTTGATTTACCATATAATTGCTTTTGATTTTAAAAATACAATACACATAATCATTCAAAATCTATTACCAGAGTTTTGAATTTTTATCATGCTAAATATACTGCCATTAATCAGTACATTTTTAGGAATGGGGAAATGACTAGCAGAAAACCAAAATAAAATAACAAACGGGTTTCTGAAAGAAGTAATGAAATGTTGAATAAAAATTCCATATTACAAATTTGGTAGTTTTCTTAAACCATTTATTGCATGGCAATTAATATTTTTTATTAGAAAGGGGAAAAAAGTTTTCATTTTATTAATCAAAGTTAATGCTTATTAATCTGTTGAAAATTCATTATTAATATTGAAGCAAATGTGTGCCTTTTAAAAAAAAAAAAACATATTATCAGAATAGAATTTGATTTCAAATATGTATTCAATTCATCATCTAAAAATTTCAACATGTTAATATAATACATTTAATTATATTGTCCATTTTATTGACAATAATAGACTACTAACAACAATCTGATAACATACACAATTTCAAAAATATAGGCATTACTTATGAGAGTATATACAATATTTATATGAGTAATCTTAGAAATACTTCAAGAAAATGAAATTTAGGGAAAAGATATTTTCAATAACCAGAAAAAAAAGGCACAAAAATCAATAAATATTTTGGAAGATGTGTTAGCTGAAAATAGGTTTGTCTAACTACAAGCTTCTTTCACAATTACTAAAGTATAGCTGAAGTATTAGCCTATTTACAAGGGTGTATTTTATATTAAATCCTAATTACTAAACAATATTTGCCTCAGACACTACACAACCCGATTTTAAACTATCTATGCTCATGTTAAACATCATTATTACAAAGACAATGGCTTTGCTCTATCCATTAACAAAGTGAATTTAAAGAATAATCAGTTATATTTAACAAATTAATGGCCACCTGTACATTTGTTTCTAGCAAATCTGTAAGTCTATAAATACTTGACATTTACTCTTACAGCATTATGACAACTGACTATTATAACCACAACAACCAATGCTTTAATTAATACATCAAACATCATATGCAGAAAAGCCAATGAATGTTATCAGTAAGCAATTGTTATTGTAAAATTATTATCAATATTAGTCACATTAAGAATTAACTCACTAAAGGATGTACAAATATTTTGATTTTCAAATGACATAATAATATTTCACAAGATCCAAATATAAAAGGCAGTCATTCATGTTAAACAATGACTAAATGTAAAGAAATTAATAAAACAGAATCTAGTAATATGAGCAATTACAAATAACATTTTTGTCAAATCAAATCATAACACAAAGAACATAATCAAACTACACAAGGAATGATTTTTATCTTACAATTTAAAATTACACAAGGTATGTTCAGCTATGTGAAAAAAAATCAAGATATATAATAGATTCAAAAGAATAAATGTGGCTAAGTTTGCAAATATCAAAACATTTTGTTTTTAGGTTATGATTCTATAGCTCTACAATTTTTTTGCTATTGAATAAAGTAGTGGAAACATTGAAAATTTTTAAAGATTATTACAGAAAATAGAGGAAGAGCATCTATAAAGAAATAAAGAGATTAAACAGTCCTGCATTCAAGTACATAATTATGCAAATCCCATTTTTATCACACGAACTTCCTATTATACAGGCCCCTAAACTAAAAGTATCAATCTTATACAGAGGGAACCACTAGTATCACTTATAAATTTCCGTAAAACAGACAGTTCCTTAATTTTTCCCCTCCCAATTTCAATAAAATTCAATATGAGCATCAACAGTTTTTCTATACAGGATCAATAAGTAAATAATCTGTTGATATTTAGTAGTATTAGGGGTATTACATGCTTGATTATAAGTAAAAATTTCATTGTTTGAAGAATTTCTATGAATCTATATATATTGTTGTTTCTTTCTTTTGATGGAGTTTCATTAAAATGTTTGCATACCAGTAAAAGTGATTTCAACGATTTACAAGAATCAGTTAATTTAATAATATTTTTAATACAAATAAACAGCAAGAGATTGGTTCTTATTAATAAATCTCTACAGCAACTAACTGTGCTCACAAAGAATTTCAATAAAAGCTTGGAATTCTATATTTCATATTGGTTTTCAGGAGGGGGAAAAGAATCAAAAAATCGAATACACAATTCGCAAAAAACAAATTTGATAGTTTTAAAATGTATTTAAAGAATAATTTATATGATATATTTTTTAATGCATGCATTTCAAATTAAATCCACTGCATAGGAACAATTTTTGTAACACAAAATTGCATTTAATTAAGAACTGAATTTAGATTTACAAGATAATAAATCATAACAGCTTATTTCGTTCAATAAAAATGTTAAAATATTATAACACAACAAAGCATTTGTACGATATTAGTTTTTTCCCCTAGTAATCTAAAATATTCCAAAGAAGAGAATTTAAATAGTTAAAAAAATATTTCATGTAAAGCAAAGTTGCTATATTTTGTGGAAAACTGACATGTAATCATTACAAACATTTATGAATTAAAGAAGATATATCTATGTAAAATCCATAAAACCATGTACAATTTCAAAAGAAAGCAACAAAATGAAACTACAAATTTAAAGTACAGAAAGAAAGACATTTTTTATTCAGACAAAAAATCTGAAATGTCACTTGGAGATGCCAATGTTTTTAAGAAAATACCAAGTGTAAAAACTATATGCAAGAAACCAAAACATGTTTTAATTTTTTTAAATTCTGAAATCAACTAAAAATGCAAAACAATATTTGAAAATGCTATTTCTATAAGCTATAATAGAAGAATAGCTGCTGTCAGTATCTCTGGCATATCTTTCCTATGATACATCTTTGAAACTTTCAACTGAATCTTGGGTACATTCTGTTGTGGCTATTTCTCAATCTAGTAAGTCTCCACATATAAATAATCACACTATATGTAGCATATTACTCATGTGATATATTTCACTAAAATAGGCTGGTTTATTTTGATGAGAATACTTTTAGTTTTAAAACAATTTTTCTGAGTTTTAAAAACGAGCATAAACTGCAGTCAAAGGGACTAAAAATTCCCAATGAAGAAACAAACAAAGGTAATATAACCAGAAGCAGCAGAAAAAAATATATAAGTACTCAAATTGATAAAAAATAGACAAAATAATTTGCAACAGATATTTTTTCACAGCAATTCAAATGAAAGCAATTTAGATGAAATTTTGCCTACAAGTTTCCTGATCATTCAGATACAATATATCAATAAGGAGGCTTCTGCCTAGCTTTCAAAACACATATCCAGTCACAAATTTATATATATATATATTTGATTCAATTGAATGTACATAATTTGTTATGATATTCATTTATAAACTAAACATTTTTCATATTTCAAATAAGCATTTATCATTCAGAATCTAACAATAAATTTCTTGAGGAATATTTTAGATATCCAACAGCAACTTTTGCTTAAATGTATTATTATTAGGATATATTATTAAAATATTAGACAAGAAAGTGACAATAAATATAAAGCACATATGTACACTAATATAAATAATTTAATTTTAAAATTGATATTTACATTTATATTTTTCTACTTTAAGAGGTTTTTTTTTACAGTAGAAATATTAGGATACAATTAATGAGTGAGGTATTTTTCAATGGCTCTATTAATTATTTTCAGTTATTTTAAGAAAAATTATACCTAGTGGATGATTTTCAACTAAGCTAAGCAGATGACTAGGCTTATACACACAGATTTAAAAAAATATTTTTCTAGTTGTCGAATAAAGTAGTTTGCAAAAAATAAATGTTACGAATGAAGAAAAAATATTAAAATAATATTAGTACTTTCTCTAGTATAGTTGGTCAGACTTCTATATGCTTATTTTACATTAGTTATTGGAATATTTATAAAATTGAAAGTATGCATCAATAACAATGCAAGTGGATACCAGTTAAGAGTCAGAATGGATAAAAAAAAAATTTGAAAAATTTAATAAAATAAAAGTCATTAGCATGTTGAAAGTATAATTGAACACAAAATCTTTTAAAAGACAGGTTTCATAAGTAAGCACTGCTTAGAGCCACAAAATACCTAAATCTACCACTAGTTAACCTAGATGTCCAAATTTGTTTCCTTAACAAAGGAAATCATGGAAAAATATACTTTAAAATTAATCAAAACACATTCCCACTGGAACTTAACTATAATTAATAGTATTGTAGGTAAAAATATTAAATCAGGAAAAATTATTAATTAAAGGCAAAAACTACATATGTATTTTCTTAAAATAACCAAAAATTAAAATAAACATTTATGAAGATTCCATGATTGTCCTATTAAACAGTTTCTAATAAATTATAATTAAAAACACTTAAAACACATGAAAAACACTTTACTTTAAATTTTGCTTGTATTTACATACTATATTTTAAACATACATAATCCGGCCAATTCCTATTTCTTAACAACTTTTCAACAATAAACCTAAAATTTGAAGTTTCAGAAGAACAAGACTGAGCTTTGAAATTGATATTTATAAAGTATTACTTCGACTTATGGCTAAGATTCTAAAAGATTACAACAGCGTGTGATTGTTGTTCCATTTGGGGAATCAAAATCAATTTCTTTAATATATTGAAAAGGAATTCCAGCTTCATACAATTTTTTCTTATCTAGTCGTGATATATGTGGCACATAATGTAGAATAGCTTGCCAGCACATAGCAGCCAAGGATGGAATTTTCAGCCACATGGAAAAAAGTTCATTGGTTCTTGTGTTGTTAGCAATACAATTCACACCACCAAATATAAAAAGTTGTCCAGCCTGTAAAAAAGATTTTTAAATTTTAAAAATGCATACAAGACATTAAATAAAAAAAAACTATGCAAAAAGATTTCATGCTAAATTACAAAAAAAAAAAAAAAAAAAAAAAAAAAAAAAATCAATATTGGAATTGTGTTAAAGCAGACTGAATGAAAAATAACACAATGGAACATACTAATTTGTATAAATTTATATATAATAATTTTTGAATCATTTTATATTCAATCAATTAGCTGTGTTAGGTGAAAAGATATGACAAATCAAAACATTTTCAATTGATTAAATGTTTATAATTTTCATGTAAAATGAAATACTATTTATTATAAAACCAAAATTTTAATAAATGAAAAACTGACATTTCATTGCATGTTTAATTTAAATTATAAATAAAACTACAATGCATTTTATTTAGTTCTAAGCAATCAAGTTATACACCAAATTATATACATTTTATTTTTTCTGTTAATAAATTTTATAATTTAGTTTTTGAATGCTTCTTATAAAAATTTTTTCTTCCACAAAAATTAAATTTTAGTATTTGAATAAATATGCAAGCGTTAATTGTCTCAGATTACTTAAGCAAAATTTCCAACAGAAGGAAGATTATGTTTTAAAATTTATATAAGAAATAAAGTACAAATAAAAAAATATATATTCGTCATCTCTTGATTTTATTCAAGAAACCAGTTTATACTTATTAATTTATTCTTCTTTTGTTTAAGGAAGTAAGAGGATTTTCTTAAAAAATATTTCTAACAGTGATATCACTAAAAGTATATCTTGTGATATATTTCTAACAGTGAAAAAAAGCATGGAAATATTTTAATTCTACTCAATTCAATACATGCATTTAAATGTTTCTAATACAAAATTTTATAAAACAACTATCATGTAAAGTTTAAATCGAAAAAAAAAAAGATATCATGACAATGCAGATCAATTTAGTGGTCAATCATTGATATAAATATTTTGAACTTCTCTAAAAATTTTGAAGAAAATTTGAAGATTTCTGAAATTCAAAAATATTCAATATATTTCTGATTTTTCTTGTATAAAATATTAAAACTGAAACTCTACCCAGTAGAGTTTAAGAGTTCAAAATTCTAATAATCTATGTATACAGTATTAAATATTATTCACAGATAGAGGAAACTTGTAAAAATAGTTATTATATTTATTGATGAGAGCGGAGAATTTATATAAACGATCAAGAATATTTTAAGTAAGTTTGTAATGAAAAGTTTCATATGTTGGAAAAAAAATAGAAATGCCACCTTTGATACAGTAGCAGAATGAAAATATATAGGAGTTGGAAGAGTTGCTGAGAGCTTTTTCCACTGAAATGTAATTAAATCAAATTTCCATATGTCTGCAAAGGCCACAGAACCATCAAATCCACCACAAATATACACATCTAAGAAAAGAAGTAGAAATTATTAATGCACTAAGAATTTTGTTAGAGTAGGTAATATGACTTATTATGCACTGAGAAATATAAAAGTGTATCTAAAGAAGTCGATTTTGCAGTATTTTATCCCAATCTTAAAATATTTTCAATGTTTCCAAAACACACAACATCAAAGAATAGGGTGAAAAAAATATTCATAAATAAACAAAAAATAGGTAATCAAAAAGAACAAAATATGTTATACAAATGCACTAAGAAACTTTTAATAGTGTAATTTAATGTAAATATAACTAATTTCTAATGTTTTTCTTAGCTTTAAATATGAAATTTAACTTTGAGAGCTGATACCAAATGCTGATCAAATGCAGTGGATAAAAGAGGATATATATATATATATATATATATATATATATATATATATATATA
>JAOUZG010003783.1:509035-529189 GCA_026289955.1 Argiope argentata
ATATATATATATATATATATATATATATATATATATATATATATACTAATTTTTTTTCTTCAAATTTACTAATTAAGTTTTCTGATTCATTAAAACTTCAAATCATCACCATCATAATAATAATAAACCTTTTAACAGATCAGTGCTGATAAACTTAAAAACAAACCACAATAAAATTTCTTAAAGATTAAGAAATGATTCCTGAAAACTATTAAAATAATCAATAAAAACTACATTTAATTATAAACAGACAAATTTGTCAATTCTTTTATATACTAAATATCTGATACATTCAATTATAAAATTTATTTCAAAATGCTATGATTTTGTTTCAATTTCAGCAAATAAAAAAGATGGAGTCAGAAAATCAGAAAACTTTAGTTCATTAACTTACTTTTTGATTCTTTACCGATTAAAAATGATAGATAATATATTTAAACATTTTCATTTAATTTATTGGAAGCTCATAATATTAATGATCAACATATTTGAAAATCTGATATTAAATAGCATGAACTTGAAATGCACTTAAACTAATAGGTTCCATTTTATTTCCATGTATTTATTTTTTTTGGTTTGTTTGTAGCAGTTGTTTTAGATTAGATATTTTCCAGTTTTTTATTTAAATGCACTTAAATATTCAAACTTACCAGTCCCTATCTGCACACAACCATGGCATCGTCTAGGTTCAGGAAACTCTATAAAAAATTTTCAAATGATTTAGTGGTAAAAATAAATTGATTAATTAAGCAAGACAATATAAATTATTAAACAAAACAAAAGGCATAACTCAGATTTCTAAATGAAAACAACATGAAAGAACAAAACAAATTTACATAGATTCTTTTTTGGTAACTTAACTACTCAATACAAAAATATATAATTATTCAATTTTCATTTTTTATTTCAACTCATGCAGTTATTACTATCATTACATATACTGTAATTTAAAGACTGAAAATTAAAAATAAATAAAGCAACCAAACTTTTAAATTGTCCAAATAACTGAAGAGTAGAATTAACTTACTTTAATAATATATAATAAATGAAATTAAGCACAAAACACAATGTTTAAGATTACTTTTTTAAATTTCATGATTATAAATTATAATGAAACTTATATTTGTAATGTCATTCAATTTCTAAATGAATACTAACATTATTTTCATTATATAAAAACAAAACTAAAAAATGATATTCCACAGTAAAATCTAAAACTAAATAACAACAAAAAAAAATAATGGAAATTTATACATTAAAAAAAATTAAACACACCAACCTGAAGAAGTTGGTGTCTTGCTCCAAGAACAATGTTCTATATTAAAAACAGGTACCTGAAAAATTATTTTTAAAATAAAAAATAACATCATAATAAAAGTATTTACAATGAAAATGGGGGTGGGGGGATAAAAACAAACCTCTTTAAAATCAAATGATTCAAATGCTGTTCCTCCTCCAAATACAAATATTTGGTTATCATGCATTGCAATTTCAAGTCGATACCTAAAAAATATTTATAATTGAAAAAAAAAAAATGTAAAATAAACAATGCAATATACCTAGTATATAGTTGTCTGAAAATAACCAATCAAATAATTAAAACTCTAGAAATGCATGCACATGAATCAAAATTATACATTCGTTAAAGCACATATAAGCAAATTATGTACTTTTAAGGAATTTAGCAAGCAGCATAAGCCTCTAATCATTATGACTTTTAATTTTCTAAATATCTTAGTCCTTCATAGACTTGAAAATAAAGGAATTTAAATAAATTTTTAATAGGAATGAATTTGATTAAAATGCATTAGTTGCCTCAATAATTTTGTTTCATTAACAATACAGATAATATTATAAAAATGATTCATTTTATTTCCATTTTTTTTTTCTGCACACTATTAATTGAAATTTTACCTAGGCTCAGGTTCCCAGTTGTAAGGTGTTTTGTTTTTATTTACTAGAACATCCCATTCTCTAGTTTCAAGATCTAAGCAATGAACATCAATGGAATAGGCAAATCCAGTCGTTCCACCAACAACATACATCTTTCTATCATGTATTAACATAGCCTATGAGAAAGAAAATTACAATTTTAATACAAGAATAATGTATATTCTTAATAATTTTTTTTTGAATTCAGAACTTTAAAACAAATTTGAAAACAATCTTGACTGATAGATAAAATAATCGAAATAAAATTATATTATATTATATTATATATATATATATATATATATATATATATATATATATATATACTATTTGTCACATTTTTTCAGACATAATTTTGTAAACAATAGCATAGAGTTAAATACAGAATCAAAGCTTACAAACACTAATTCATAACCCTGAAGAACAACTTAAAATATTCCAAGATTTTTAAATATAAATACTTGGAAAGCAGGAAAGGGATTACATTATGAAAATATTATCAGAATAAGTTAGGTAAAACAAAGCTATTCAGCTAAATGAAATGTTTTAACTTCTAAAATATACCAAAGTGGACTAAAGAATTTAAAAATACTATTCCGACTACTACTACTACTACTTAAAAAATAATCAGATTACTCCCTCAAAAATTACCACAAGAATTGCTTCATAATAAGATTTTGAAATGTATTCAACTTTCCTTAGGAAGCATTACTACAAGTACAAGATAATTTTTAGTTCATATCATTTTCAATATTTAAAATATATCAAATAAAACAAAATTCAGATTATGGATATTTATAGAAGTTATCTGACAAGAATGGGAAAGTACATTTTGTTTTTTGCTCATTAATAATTGTGTTTGTAGAATTTTCATCATTTTTAATTCCAGACAATTTTTGATAAAACCTAAATATTAGTCATTCTAGAAGATGTAGAAGATTCATGTTGTAATATATTTTACCTGGCCATACTGTTCAACAGGCTTGAATCCATTAGTTTCCAATGGTGTCCACTCTAATGTTTCTAAATTACAAACATAAGTGCTATTGCTACTAGTTTCTCCAAAAGGTATGCCAGTTCCTCCAAATACAACCATATGATTATCTAACAGCACAGCTGGAAAAGAATTTTTTAAAAAAATACTTTAAGATATTTTATTTGAATATGTGATTTTTTTTGTATGCATTTTGACTTTGATATATAATTATATATTTCCATTATGAGCAACAACAACAAAAAAGCAAATACCAATTTTAATATTCATCATATTAAAAATGTTAACACATCATATATGGTTTTAACATAGGATATAGCTTTTCTTTTCATTTCGCAACAAGGTGATGGGGGAAAACTAGAAATTGTCAAATTATACAAATCAGCATTAATTTTTATTAAAAGGTGAAAATTTGAAAATTTTGATTATTTGTTTTTTGATAATTTAAACATATTTTTATGCCATTACGATGAAATAACAGTACTTTTTCTTTAGCAAGGCACAAATGTAGCCAACTGTGAACCAAACATGAGCCGAGTCGCTAAGCAAAGCGAATGACAAAACAGCCAGCAGAATTCTACATTATTTGGTGATTTTTTGCTTGTGCCCGACTAATGAAAAAGTATCGAAATTACAAGTTTGGGTATAAAGATGTCTTTTGTCTAAATCAGAATGTAACTTATTTTAGATGATAATGTCCAGTCAAGGAATTAATCTTGGTACATTTTTTATTAATAACAATGATCTTTTCTTGGTTCTGAATCCTCTCATAGCCTAGTATATGGTTGCATTTTTTAATGCAAATTCATTGTGAATAGATATAGGCATATAGATAGGGCATCCCATAAAAAAACAGCCAAATATAGAGAAATTCGATACACATTATTATTTTTTTTTAATTTAGAATATTTTGATTTTTTTCAAAACTTACAGAAAGTTTAATATTTTTTTTGCCTAGGTAAAATGAAACAAAATTATTTTAAAAAATATAAACAATGAGTTTCCAAGATAGATGATGAGCATGTAATTTTAAGAAACTGTTAATACTATATCTTAATTACAATTCAATGCACTAGTTTAAAGCTTAAAAGCATTGCCAGCAATAGAAAATGTGTGGATGTCATAACATCATTTCAATTTTCAAAAAGTTCATGAATAACAGTATTGATATGAAGTATATTCTGTAATAGCTATTTACAATAATAGCATATGATAAAAGAAGCTTATGCTTTTTATACAGTTTTATATATTATTATATTATACACATAAATATATGAATTCTTTACCAAGGGTTCAGGTAAAATTAATTTGCTTACAATGCTTTGAATGTAGGAAACAGAAAACAGTGTATATTGAATATTATTTGTAGTATCAACATGAAATAGTAAATATAATTTTTAAATTGGTATTAAAAAATTACCACAATGTGAAGCCAGTGTTTCAGGCATTTTTCCTGTAGTTTCTAGCATTTTCCATGTTTTAGAGGCACAATTATACTTCCAAAGCTGAAAGATAGAATTAAAAATAAATAATTAAGAATTCATTAAAGAAATATATATATGCCCATTATTTCTTTAATATATTATTTCATTTTCAGCAACAAGAATTTTCTTCAAACGCAAAAATTATACAAACAAGAAAATTTCTAATTTAATTTTTAATTTCAGCACTCTTTATTCTAAAATAATAATAATAATAATAATAAGCAGTTTAGTCACTTAGGTATTATAGAAACTGCAGTAATAAATGACTAATTTCAATCAGATATCTTTTAGGCAATTGCAAGATAAGTATCCAATAAATTCCAAATAAGATATCTAATAATAGTTAAAAAATATTTTGAAATAAATCCTTTTTTATAATTTTTTTTTCACATGTTTCACTATAACACTATTACCATTAAATTCCTTTTTTCCAAACATGCATACGAAATAAACTCTCTAGAAGGCAAGTTCATTATTTTATTCATTTTAGGGTTATTTCTGTATATGTATTAGCAGAATACATTTATTGTTCATTTTTAAATAGTTTCATTTAAATATAAAATGAAAAGTTCATTCCCATGTATAACTAACTATTATAAACTTTATTGACTACAATCAAAAATAAAAAATTATAGAATATTAAATTCATGGCATAGTCAAAAATTTAAAATTTTTTGATCTAAAAAATGATTCTAAATGATTTTCAGCTTTTATTTAAAATAATTTATTTTTGAGAGATTTAAAATATTCATAATTAAATAAATTAGGAATAAGAAAACATTTATTTAATTTTGATAAAGTCATAGTAAACCTCAATTTTAAAAAATGATTAAATTTGTTAAGAATACCTCTACTTAGGTAACAAACATTTTTTACAAAAATTGAGCATATATGAATTCAGAGTATATGAATATTACTTCTTTAAAGAGAATATGATCCATATTATTTCCTTCAACAACAGGAGTGTAACCACCAAATGCATATATATTTCCATCAACAGCTATTATTCGATGCCCACTTCTAGGCTTTGGACAATCAATACCTTAAAAAAAAAAAATGTTTTTGCATGATTTTTTTTTAAATCACAAATTTTTTCAAATCCATTTTATTGTTTTTAATGCTAATTAATATTATATCTCAACAATAACAAAATAGACTAAAAATAAATTGAGAAATGCTACAGTTCTACAAAGAAAAAAAAATAAAAAGAGTAAAACATGAATGAAAGGTAGAAGCATTTTCACTTTAATAACCTAAATAGCCTTATTACGATTGAATAACTCTCCCCGATGATCATTTACTAATTTTAATACATTGACTATTGTGTTGAATTTTTTACAATACAATTTATAAGGCTTGCCAGTCACCAATGACCTACATGGAAGTCAAGGCGTTCATTCTGTGTCCTTACTTCCACTCAGAAAGTATTAAAAGTCTCAAAAAAAAAAAAAAAACAAGGAGGGAAATCACTAGATATAGTGGCATTAGAAGTAATAAAATAATAATAAAGAATTAGTGATGTTTAATTTAATTCAAAAATTTGAGCTTTAATTATTATAGTACATATATTATACTATTTATCCTCTATTATTAGAAAGCCAGTCACCAATGACCCCCATGCTAAGATATAAATATCAAAATTCAAATGTTAATTCATTGTTGCATAAGTATTTTATGTAAAGTTGAATATATAATATATAAAGGTAAGTTGAATATAAAGAATATATATAATTAGAATAAATGAAATCATATACATAATGCTAAAATAAGCATTTGCAATAATAATAATAATAATGGAATGCTTTTTAAAATCACAACACAAGAATAGTCCTATTAGTTAAAATAGTTGTCAATATGACAGCAATGACAACTACTTTCTTATTACCAACAATTTTACCAAGAGATAGAATGTAATAAAGTAAAATAGTGAAACCATAAAAACAGTTTAATTAAAAATATTAAAAAAAAACACCAATGGACAATTACAAGAATAAAATGATTTTAGGGACTGAAAAAGGTTTAGAAAATCCATATAAATGATAAACTCTTTCACAGGTTTGTCCGATATTGCTTCCAAAGCAAATAACACAATAATTATTTAAAATGGGGGAAAAAAGGAAAGAGGGGATTAATTATAAAAATAAAAAGAAGCAATTATATCTGTGATAATAAGACTAAAAGAGACACAAACAGACAAGTTTGATCCCTTAGTGCTTATTACAATAAAGTCTTATAAAGCTGCACAAATTAAAGAAAAATGTACTGATACATAATATCAATTATGAAGAATTTGGCATAGATTCTGAAACAATTTTAAATGCTGTTCATCAGGGATTATACAAGAGGAAAAGGGAAGGGGAGGGGAGAAATATTTTTGAATGACAGAATTACATGAAAGTAATGCACATTTAAATCAGAAAAAAATATAAATTACCACAAAAAAAATATTCCTGAAAAATTATTTGTATTTATGGAAAAATATTTTTCATTCTATGAAAAATTAATTTCATTTCATGTTCCAAAGTACTACATTAAATAATCTATTTTAATTTTTATGCACACATTAAAATGTACTACATAAATTTCTCAGCCGGCAAAAAGAAGTTAGGATACTTTTCTGTTAGATTGATGCAATTGAAAAATCACTAAATAATGTAGGATTCTGCAAAATTTTTTTACAGCGTTTTTGAAGTGAAAAATTGGAAAATAATTCAGAATCCCATCAAATTTCTTTTGGTTGATTTTTTGCTTGGGCCCACCTAATGGAAAAGCAATGATGTTATTTATTGAAAATGTAAACATTGTTAAGATTTAGGTATATGTGTATTAATCACAGACAGTTAGTAAATTTTTGACTTAATATATAGACTATGATTGCAACATGGCACATAAATAAACATCATAATTTTGGTAATTAATCACTGGCTGTAATTTAATTTTGATGACTTTTTTGGCAATTAATCACTGGTATGGATTAATACACAAATACCTAATTACTGATTCAATTTTCTTTTTCATCAAGAAAAAATATTCTTCAACTTTAATTAGCTGATAATAAATACTAGAAAATTAACTTTCAAAATGAATAAATACATAGATATTTAGTATTTAATTTTTATAAACAAGTTCCATTATTTCAAAGATATTTGAATACATGTATACATATATTACTTAAGTACTTAGTGATTAATACAATCAAATTACAAATTTAATGACAATCAGAAAATTATAAATATCTTATTTATAATTTTAAAATATTTTTACATTTATATTTTAGCATTATAATATTTTAATTATACATTTTATTTTGAAAAAAATATTAAAATATCAAATTTAACTATCAGACTTTTTGAAATTTATTGTAAAATAATAGTATAATAATTCATACAGTCTCCTTGATATGTAATTGAAATGTTTCTTTATAATCCTAAATTAATCTCATATTCATTTATCAGAATTTTCGGCATATAAATAATTGATTCAGAATCCTATTTCCTGTTTGCAGGTAACATAATCATATTAACCCTAGGACAGTACTAAATATATTTATATCAAACTGTGCATATTAAAAAAAGTTTATGAGTTTTTACTTTATATATATATATATATATATATATATATATATATATATATATATATATATAAAGATTACTCTGCATTACCGTGTCTGTGTTAAATAATTATACCATAATTTCAAAATAAATAAATAATAATAATAAATTCTTACAACAGAAGAGGTAAAAGGACTCAAGATAATTGTAAAAATAATTTTAATTGCAGAAATAAAATAATAATAATAATAAAGTATTGCTAATTTAGAATGCAAGCTAGAAAATAATGCATTTCAAAATGTACCTAGCTTATTTACAGTATTAAAATAATTAAATTTTTTATAATAATAAAACTTTACCTTTGAGACGATTTCCTGAAGGATGTACCTTCGTAATTTTGTTGGGACGAAATTTAAATGTTCTCTTTAATCTTCTTTTTTGGCGATCTGATTCCTTACGAGATTCCATAGCAAAAAATCAATTACTAATAAATAAACAATGTATAAATTCAGCTATTCATGCAAAATACTTTAAATATGTCACAATTTTAATTAGGCAGTATCAACAGCTGCATATATCAAACAACGTTTGTTCTAACACATGACATCATACATAACAAAATCGCATGCACGAAGTAGTGTAGCAGACTAAATTTTTTTGCTCTACGATCCAGAAACTGTGGCGGATTTGAATTGGGAAGTGAACGAATCCGGAACAACGTATTAGAAATCGATCCGATGAGAATCAAAGATATTTATATATTAAAAACAGAAAAAGGAAAATTTCAGTTTCTTTAAAAATTGAGAAAGATTTTTTTTCAGAATTATTAAAAAAATTTAACAAAGAAGTAAAAGCAAATCATGCATTTTATACTCGTGTTTCAGTCGCTATTGCACTGCTGTAAATACAGCGTCAAAATGAGTTTTTCCTTCTCCAATTTTAAATAAATCGGCAACATTTTTGATATTCAGAACACATAGGAAAGTAAATAATTAATAAAAAATGATCTCTAGATATTTGATAAACGAAAAGGAAATATTTTAAATTAATTGGCTAGCGAAATGACTTTTGGTATCCACATTTAAATTCCTACAGATATACAGTTTACACGGTAGTTCCATATTTTGAATATCGCTCGATTTCGAAATCAAGAAGATATTTTAGAAATAGTGATAGATATTTTGTGAGAATAGGGTATAAGGTCAAAATTCATTACATAATTCCACATTGGTTCCAAACTAAAAATAAAATGAAACGCCCAAGTGGCGGATAGACTGCTGTCTATGGCCACAGAGCTGATGCGGGCTGTGGATAAGCTAATTAAAAGCAATTATTATCCCAGCAAATAAATATTAAAAAAATTCTTTAACTTTAAAATGTACGGTAATATATACACTTAGCCAAGTATGACCAATAAAGCTCTTTATTTCATTAAATTTACTTAATTATTGATGAAATTTCGATATTAAATATTATATTTAATCATCGAATGATTGAAATATTCAGGGTGGCCATAATTAAATTGACTTTGCTCACAGTGTTCTGTAGCTCAATCTATTTTGAGAATGACGCTACATTTTAAAAGAAGATTAAACAAAACGGGGGACGAAGGATTCCACGAAAAAAATGTCCCAAAAGTCACCGCTAGGGGAATATGTAGCGTTGTGTCATAGAAAATAGAATGCTAACAAATGTAAATCAATATGGAAATAAATTACTTTTTATTTTGTACATTCAAATCATGTTCAATGTGGCTGCTTTGTTTGTGGACCACTGTATTCACAACAGTAGAAACTAACATGTCTTCAGGAATCTCCCGAACAGTCCGTGATATGTTATCTTTCAACTTAGCCGGGTCCTGGACAACTCCTTGATAGACCTTGGACTTAAAGTAAGCCCATAGCCAGAAGTCCCATGGGGTAAGATCAGGAGACCAAGATTGCTATGCAGCTGGAAAGCAGCGGCTAATGACTCTTTTCGTCGTGACTTTCTGTCGTAGCAGCTGTTGTACCCGTAAAGCAACGTGTGTAGGGGCTCCATCTTGCATGAAAAGGATTTCCTCCTGGCACTGTCTTTGCTGAAGTGCCGGAATGAGAAAGCTGTTCAACATGTGGCAATCTTTCTCTCCAGTAACAGAACAGGTTACCAGTCCTCTCGGGGTAATGTTCTCTTGGAAGAGAGGAACTCTGATATATTCCGCTGTGAACCCACACCAAGCAAAACAGTTACCTTTGGTGAATGTAAGGGAATTGCTGTGACTGCATGTGGAGATGTTTCATCCCAAATTCGGTAGTTCTGGGTATTGACAGTTCCATAAAGATAAACTTGGACCTCGTCTCCCCATAAGATTTTCCATGGTCAAGCATCATCCACCTCTATTCTGGCAAGAAAAGTGAGAGCAAAAGTCAATCGCTTAGCGTGGTCGGTGTGACGTAACTCTTGCACATGACTAATCTTGTACGGATAGAAGTGGATAATCTTTCGTAAGTTTGCCAAACCGTACTGTAAGGCATAACCATATTCCGAGCTACTACACGAGCACTAGAAGTGGCAGGAATATTGTCTTGCCCTCTGTTAACAATCGCCGGGGCAACTGCTTCGATTGTATCCTGTGGTACATGTTTTCGAAATCCGCCTGACTGAACCTTCAAAGAACCTGTTTTCTCGAACTTCGCAGCCTATGCTTTTAGCTCATTAACTGACAAAGGACCATTACCTTTACGCGTTTTTTGTGCTTTCTAAAAGGTTGAGTTAAAAGAATTTGACCAGCAAAGCACGTTCGACTAAAGAAGGAGACATTGCACATAAACTTTCAATCCGATTGTTTCGAAAAGTAACACATTCTCTTTTAAAGCAAAAGCATCTGGCACTGTGCCAATGGATGTAGTGTGAAAATGGAATAAAGAACTTCATCTTTTGCTCAGCGTTCTCTGTTACCCAGTAAGTGAAATTGCAGATAAAGATACTTTATCGGAGTTTATGTAAATTTTTCGTTTTTTAAAAAGAGTTGCCATATTTCACTTGAACTAAATCAGCAAATGTGCAAAATAAAAGGTAATTTTATTTCCGTATTCATTTGCAGTTGTTAACACTCTATTTTCTATTACACAGCGCCACATATTTCCCTAGCAGTGATTTTTGGAACTAATTTTTTTTTCGCGGAATCTTTCGTCTCCCGTCTTGTTTAATCTTTCTTCAAAATGTGGTGTCATTCTCTCAAACAGATCGCGCTACAGAACACTATCAGCAATGTCAGTTTAATTATGGCCACCCTGTATTTTGTATATATGGGTCAACCAGTATCGAGTATTGTCTTACAATATTGAAACGGTGTAATATGACTTATCACATTAATATAAGACACCGATATTGTGTAATATAGTTTTCCAGATATATTCTAAATTAGTTCATATTGATACAAATACTTTACTGAAGTCGAATTTTTACGATACTGAAGTCGACTTTTGGTATTGTGAACATGTTACTCGACTATTGGTCCCAGTGGAGTGGGTTCACATTGCAACCTTCTCACGCCACATTGGTGACCTTGACAACGCAATTTCCAGCAAGAGTCGTAGCACCATCTACCAGCAAAAAAGTCGTCAGACTCACTTGACGCAAACAAACAAATAACAAAGCCTTCAGACTCACTGGACGCAAGAAAGCAGCAACACACCATAACGCTTGGCGCTATAAAAATCGTTCGTCTCTCAGCCGACTCAATGGTGGGGGCGTACTGTAGCGCTAGCCTCATAGTCCAGATAACATCTAAGATGCCGAAATCGACTTTTAATATTGTTGTTATGCTACTCCGCTACTGGCTCTAACGTCGAAGGTTCTAACCGCGACCTTCAATCGCTACACTGTTAATTGTAATTATAACTACCAATTGAAGTATAAAAAAGATGCATTTTAGAGAATCTTTTGAGTACAATTAAACTTAAATTAGCTAACGTTTTGATTTTCACTCATAAATTCAAACTCAATCATAAAATATTTCATATTTTTTTTTCAGTTCAAAATTTTCTATTTACCATATTATCAACTGAAATAATTTGTCAGAATTCCTATTTATTAAAAATAAAATTTTACCCCGAAATATCTATAAATTTAATATAAAGTTAGGAATCAAGATTTTGTGCATGGACATAAATCATTAATATTCTTAGTATTGCGCATATGGTCGAGAATCCCATTATTTATTAAACAATGAATGAATAAACTGATAGAGAATCTTACACCACTCGGGATTTAAGTAGCTATATGGTATGAATGGTAGAGCGACAGGTTGAATTTCAGTATTTTTCTAGACTTCAGTTCGCGTCTCGAAATAAAATATAATTTTATCGCATCCATGTAATTTTTTATTATTTTTAGCTCTAATTTTTTTATTCCCCACATAATCAATTGAAATGAATTTTTAGGATTCCTATTTATTAAAAATAAAAATTTATCTAACTATCTCGAAATATCAAGATCTAACACATGCGCAGTTATCATTAATATTCTTAACACCGTGCTATAGCTAAGATTCTCATTATTTTTTAAAACTATGAATGGATAAATTGATAGAGAATCTTACACCACTCGGGCTTTGAGGAGATTTACGGTCTGGTTGTTATAATTATAGGCTGAGTTTTAGCTTTTTTCTGGATTTCAGTTCTAGTATCGAAATAGAATATCGTTTTAACGCATTTTTATCACATTATTATTTTTTTTAAGTTTAAATCTTTCTATTTACTATACTTCAATTAAATTGAATTATCAAAATTTCTTTTCCTTTAAAATAAAATATTACCCCGGAATATCTGTTAAAATAATATAAAGTTTAGAGTCAAGATCTTGCACATGCACAGACGTTATTTATGTTCGTTACATTCTGCTTATTGTCCTTAATCCCATTATTTTATAAACAAAAACTGGATAAATACATTAGGACCATTCAACTACAGGTGGGGAAGGAAATTGCGGTGTCGAAGGTTGAACGACAGGCTGAATCTCAGCTTTTTTGTGAGCTTCCGTTATAGTCTTAAGATAGAATATAGTTTAAACGCATTCATATAATTTTTTAAAATTATTTTTTAGTTCACATTGGTTTATTTACCATATTATCAATTAAATTGAATATCAGAATTCCTACTTATAAAAAATAAGGTTTTACCGAGAAATATTTATTAAATTAATATAATGTTTACAGCTAAGTTCTTGCACATGCGTAGCAATTATTAATATTCTTAACATCGTGCCCATAGTTCAGAATCATATTATGTTTTAAACAAGGACTGGATAAACACACTGATAACCAGGCAGCATCCAGGCGTTGAAGGGAGTTGTGGCTTGGTGTATAAGAACGACATCCTAAGTCTTAGATGTTTTCTGGTCTTCAGTTCGAGTCCCGAAATAGAGGATAGTCTTAACAGATGTAATTATTATAATTAATTTGAAAAGGTTTTCTATGTACAACTTTATTAGGTAAATCGTAACGAAAAATTTGGTTTTAAAGACAGTTTTTATGTTCAAGACACGAGATGCCAATATAATATACCTGTCTAATTTAATGGATTTCAATCTTTGATTAGATATATGGAAAAATGATTCTTGTTATCAGAAAGCTGTTGATTGTCTTTTGTTTAATCTCTGCATATGCAACTTTATAAATAAAAGCAAAAAAAAAAGATTCATTTAGATTAAATCCACTGTTTCTTCGCGGTGCGTATTTTCACACTGTAGAGTGCCCGCTTTAAAAAAGAAATTCGCTAGTCTTCCGGTTTCGCCTGAAACCGACTCAAAGGGAAATAGTCGCATGGAGGGATCGGTTTCCTCACAAGAATACATTGGCTGAACGCACTTTTTGTTCGGTTTATAAATTGAATTTGGTACACGTGCTTCCAACTCTTGTCTACCGTCCACTAAACTATTTAAGAATATTCGAAAGCTGTACATTTTTTGAGTGCATTAAAACGAAATAGTTTCCTTATAGCCTGTTGCAATAATTAATATTTTGGAGAGTAGGATCAGCACAGAAGTCGTCTTCGTCATATGACCGTGGTTCAAAATTACGACGTTTGCCCCCCCCCCCCCCAAATAGCCTTAGAATTGCTTTAATACGGAATGGTAAAATAACTAAAACTAAAGATGAAATAGTTAAGCAAATTCAAGAAGTGTTATGGTAGTATGAAAATACATGCAGAGATGTGGGTAACAAAATTTATTAAAAGTATTAAAGAAAAAAAAACAACAACTTTCAATGGAATATACACTCATGTACATAAATTAAGGATAATGCTAGTTCAGAAAAAAAAGTGACTTATTTATAAAGCATATTTGTTAAACAAAAGATGTAGAGAAAAAACAATGCTATATGTTTAATATCATTAATAAAAATTGCGGATTTTTTGCTCCCTAGAACAAAAAACTATCCCATTTACAAGGACCAATATTACATAGTTGGTATGGTGGTTAATACATTGTATGTCTCCCAGACGATGCAATGCAGTTCGTACAACAATTAGACATGCTGAGTATCAAATTATTGATCTGATATTGGGGAATATTATTCCACCCATCAAGCAATGCTCTCCGAAATGGACATGTAGGAGGTGGTTGACGGGCTGCAACTCGTGGAGGTGGTTGACGGGCTGCAAGCATCCCTCATACATAATCTGCTGGATTCAAGTCCAAGGAGAATGATGGCAAGCGCATGGGGGGTGTCTTCCGATAGAATTCATTTGTTTACGATGTTTGCACGGTGAAGACGGACGTTATAAACATGAATTCTGCGGCCATCTCTCCCAGAAACAAATGTAAATGTTGTTCCGGAATGAGATCTCGATTGATTTGGCTTGTCATGGTTACAATTTGAACATGCAGGTCAGTTCTGGAATCCATAATAATTCCTCCCCAAAAGAGTAATTCTGTACCATTGTAGAGTTGTCCTTCAATGATGTTTTCTTGGTTTTAAAGGATACTTGTCGCTCTCCATATGAAAGTAAGGGAAGAATCAGACTGCAAGCCAAACCTACACTGGTTGGAAAACAACACACAAACACACTGTTGAGGTGTCCATAATGTATACTCTCTAATGTTGTTATTACTTATGGCATTTGCCATGAAAAAGCTCCCCCCCCGCTGATACAGCAGCGGATTTAAGCCAAAAGGAGCATCTCTTGTTTTTGGAAATAGCGCCAAGAGTACGATTTGGCTACACAATCACCCCATTTGCTTGCACAGCCCTTTTTACAGGGGAGCACAGTCATACATCTCACAGATAGCAAACAGAAGAAAAACCATGCCCAAACCGAGACTCGAACCCGGGACTTTCAGAACACTAGGAAAAACGCGCTACCTCCGTGTCAGAAAGCCGGCGCATACTCTCTACGCCAGGCTAACCGCAAGTGACAGTGAGTTGCAGTTATTGCAATATATCTGAAAGGTCTTCGAACATGGAAACCAATCTTCCCTAAGCATCTGTATATAGTCTGCCTTGAAACTGTCTTACCAGTGACTGAAGGGAGCTGATGAGTCATGTCTGAGGCTGTGCTCCATCTATTTCTTTTGGCAGTAACTGCCAAGTACCTGTCCTCGTTCGTCGTTGTAACGTGGGGGGAGACCAATGCTGTAACGTCTACTTACATTTTTTTCATCTTGGAATCGTTTCCGAAGCCTGAGGAGGACACTCTGGGCTATTCCAAGTTTCTCGGATACTTCCAACTAGGTATGCCCACATTAAAGACGGCTGATAATTTTACTACGTAAAAGATCATCCAAACGCGTGCTTTCATAACTATGTGGTTATTGCACTGAAAGGCTTATAAAGCGCTTGCGAAAATTTTTACTTAATGGCCTGTATTCCTTATACATCACTGTCTTACACTCTCGTCATTTCGATGTGTTATCTGGTGGCTTCCTGCGATTTGTATGTGATTTTTGAAGATGTGTGTAATCCTGTTACAGTATTTTAGAGTTTCATTTTCGCGTGATTCTGAATTATCCTTAATTTATGGACATGAGTGTGATTGTCAGCTTTTATTTCGAGGAAAACGCATAGATAAAACACATAGATAGACAAAAAAATGAAGTAGAGAAAAAATAGAATCTGCTTTCTTTGAAGAATTTCATAAAGAATTTTATAAACAGATCCACCATTTTGATATATTGTATTAAATTTTTCTTCCGACTGGTTTCTTTTTATTATTTCATATTTACGGCTAGAGACAAAAGTAAAGTAATTTCAGGAGCCAAAACATGGAGCTTTAGTAAAATCTTGGATTTTGATGCTGACAATTAAAATATTTTCTCTTTGAATTCTTTGAGTTCAAGGAATTATTAGAATGGTTAATATAGTTTTTTAAATCTATCTATAGATATTTTTGTGGCACTATTCAATGTGAAAGTCTAATGGGCGGCTGGACAGGGTCCAAAGGGAGGAATTACCCCCCCCCATGGGTAATCACAAAATATGAACAAAATACGAAGTTTTTCATTGTCAAAAAGTTTCATTGTTTTGGAAGGGATATGCTGATAGCTGGATAGCAGACATGGGGAATTTAAATTTTTTCTTAGAGTTATTATATAGGAAGCAAGTGAATTAATCCGAGTTTGACGACCGATTAACAACAGCTAAGTTTGCAGATTGCTGTATACAAAGTATCCCAGTAAGAAAGAATAAACTCTGCACAGCCAGATTCGTTGTTTGGAATACATGAAAAGTGTCCATAGAACTATAGTTCTACGACCCATAGTTGTCGAGAAAAATGAGATAGTAAATGCATGACGTCATATCCGGTTTATGAAAAAGATATTTATTTGACCACTGGATTGGGCAATGGGGTCCGTTTCATGGCTACCAGGATCTCCAGATCTGAGACCCTTTATATTTCTTCCTATGGGACCATGTAAAGGAATTGGGTTTTTGAGATCCAGTTACTTCAGAAATGGACTTAGTTCATCCATCTTCACAGTTCGTTTACTTTTGTGGACATTGTGATGCTGGAACATGTACAGTCAACCATTGCAAGACGCGAGAAAGCACGTCTTCATATGCGAGAGGGACATTTCGAGCATCTTCTTATTTAAAATTATGCAAGTCCTGATGTTTATATTTTGAATAAAGGTTCGTTTCCGTAAACCTGATATGACGTCCTACATTTTCTCTCGAGTTTTTCTCGAAAACTGTGGGTCATAGAGCTACAGTTCTTCAGGTATTTTTTTATGTATACCAAACAATGAATCTGGTTATGGAGCGTTTATCCAATCCCCTGTATTTGATTTTGTTTTCAAATAAACAGCATCAAATATTCTGCTATTCTGTTCAGAAGTAACAAAAACTAAAGAATATTTTTCAATGAAAAATTACAGACACTCCTAAGATAAGTGTGAGTTTCTCTTTTCTTTTGATATGATAAAAATTTAACTGAGTTTATCCAATTCAATTGTTGTTATCAATCGGTAAATGTTATCAGAATTGTTAAGTCCCGAAGTGATTCTATTTACCATCATCATATTGCACTGATTACTTTACTTCTTTTTTTTTTATGTAACTTACGAAGATTATTCAGAATATTTTATGACATTCAATTATCAGTCTGCTTTCACAGAACGAATGGCTTATTGCTTTGCTTATGCTTCCGTTATCAGGAAATAAACTTAAGCTGATAATAATAAATAAATAATTAATAACTATTTATACTTATGCACGACATAACATCTCTTTTAATTTAAACCCGAGTTGAATGTCATTTGTTTTTTGTAATTGACTATCGAGTGGAACTAAAAGATTGAAGAACTGATAATGAGGATAATAGAATTTTGTTGTTTTACAAACAAGAGGCAGAAAAAAATCAAACCCTCATATTTGAATTACTAATATCAAAAATCTGAATACCACTTTTTCAGAAATCTTGGATTTTCGTAATAGTTTTTGTAAGTCGAACACTATACGTAGAATGAAAATTCGAGAACAATATCCATAAAAATATATTTTCTCTGAAAAAATCACTAATGTCTATTACAGTAAAAAAACGACCATTAATTTCATTAATAGGATAAAAAATATGAATAAAATAAGAAAAGAAAAAAGAAGGAATATAGAACGATTAATTTCTTCGAAATCCAGATAACAGCTTTTGCAAATTGAACAATATCCATCATATTAAAATATTTGTATTGAAAAACTACAAATGCGTATGAAAGCTGAAGAACGATCCTTATTTACATTAAAATGATAAAAAAAAACCTAAATTAAATAAGGAAAAAAAAAGAATGAATACAGCAGGATTAATATCTTCGAAATTAATACAAATACTTTATCTAATACTCTCGAGATAAGGTCCTTTTCCTCCACACATATAATTGTTGATTTCAGGGAAAGTTGCGAATGCCATCAGTGCTCAGAATTTTATTTTCATTGTCTCGGACATGAAAATTTAATGCTTCATTTTATAATGAAAAAAAAATCGAGTTTAGATTTCGGGTGCTTTTTCATTTCCGGATCATAACCAAAATTAGTCACAGAATTACAATTTAAACAGGAAGAGTATCGTTAAGTTAATTTTAGAACACATAGTTATTGCCAGATTAGGACAATGCTTAGCCACGTAAGATATAATATTTCGCCATGTCTTCAGCATCTCCTTTATTTCATTGGAAGGTTGTTAGTCTGCTGAGGTTGTTATCTCCTCCTATTCTGACCAAATCTTATTTACAACTTTTTGCTGCGACACATAATACTACTGCATAAACTCTTCGGTAATTCTGACTTTGCTTTTCCACTAGATTATAGATGTCCTTAGTACTTACTTCCGCCTCCATAATCTTGACCAGAGAAGAGGCTCTAGCTAGAATTTCCAAGAGTCGCATTCGACAACGCTATCTGCCCAAAATTTCCATATAGTTATAAGAGTCCTCTTCATACAAGAGCTCAACTTAGAGTGATATAGGTCAATTCTGCTTGTGACTTCACGACGTATTAACATCACCCACATAGCGAAAATCCTTTGTTAAAAGAATTATCTTTCTACAGTTTTTTTTATCATGTCAGAACCTGATGTTGTTTTTAGGATGAGGTTTTTGGCGTCAACATAAATCTGTAGGTGAAAAATTTTCACTATATGCACGAGAATCTTAAAAAAAACATCTTTTAATAACACGTTGCCATTGCATTTACAAAAGCTCCGACAAAAAAAATAAGTTAATGACTACAGCAAATAAAACCTAGAAAAATGAAATTTTAAGCACTTGAATATATGAAGTGAAATAAATAGGGAATGGGATATATTTTTAAAATAATAAATGCGAGACAAAGTTTTTTGGATCTTTTGCAATACTAAAGTGACTCATTCGATGATACAATTAAAATTAATAAAAATATAATTTAACGTTCACGAGTACATGGTGCTTGCCCACTCAAGAAATTATGTTCTGACATGATACATTGAAATATGCATAACATATTTCATTTTAATCTCTTTTTAAAACTTTTTTTTCCTTTATATGAATAACTCATTATGGTAAAAGCTCGTTAAATGAGGTACGATTACATAAATATCAAATTTATGAAAAATTTGAGAGTAGTCTAAAATATCTTCGAATACTATTATATTTCAGAAATTATCAGAGCTTTTTAAAAGCAGAAAAAGACTTCCTAAAAGAAACTTTTCATTACAATCTTAAGGAAAAGTCCAGTAAATATATAAATGTGATAATTTGTGGAATGATATAGATATGTGTCATTCGGCGAGGGAATTTCTAATTAAGTGTGTGAAATAATGATTCAGCTTGAAAAGGTGCTAGAAAGATAATCGATAAATAAGTTTCATCACTGATTTAAAAATTATGTTTCAAATTATTCATTTAAATGTGGTTAATTGACTTTTATGTTTTTATTTAGTTAATTTTATTTTTGAGATATTTTTTAGAGAAATAGACATTTTCCCTAAATGGATAGACATGAATATTTTTTGGAAGTTCTGAATAAAAATAATTTTTTATTAAATGAAAAGAATTCTGTTTTATGAAAAGCGAGAATTGGATGAAAAAAGTTATCCAACGTGTTACAATTAAGTACGAAGATAGTTGCAGTTTTATATTATTCATACATCACTCAGAGAGAGGGCAATGAACTGGATAGGGGATAAGACTCTTTATTCCACACACACACACACACACACACACACACACACACACACACACACAC